>SKCR01032185.1:0-177160 GCA_019454045.1 Zanthoxylum bungeanum
CCACTCTAATCTTGTCAAGAATTTTTCTTGAGGCTTTATATTATGGATTAATTTGGTGTAAATTGATTGGATTAATTTGGTGAATAAATGAATTATGGCATGAAAATTGGACAAAAAAATTTCTGGATCAGATATGAAATTGAATGTTAAAACATAATATTTTTCATGTAAAAATATGTTATTTGGATGATTTTGGATGCGTATTGGGTGGTGGATAAGTTTCGGAAATTGTTACGGGGTAAAAACGCGAGAAAATGGTGAAATTCACGTCGAAACGGGCTCGTTGAGTCGAGGCTGTGAACCCAGCGAACTGGACACTATTTGGGTAGCCCAATGGCTGATCGAACACTGCCCAAGTGACCGAGTTGGCCCAGCTCGGCGGTTGGTCAACCGATTTGACCGTTTGCCCATTACATTTAGTATTTATCGAAAAATATTTTCGTAAAATAATTCATCATGTTTTGAAATATATTATGTTATTAAATATTAATAAATAATATATTTAAATTTATTTTGGTGAATTAAAAATGTTTGATATTTATTAATTCGCTCGGAAAAATTTTAAAATGTTTAAAAACCATTTTCTCCTTCCACCACGCCATTTCGCTGCGTTCACTCCAATAATAATATGGTGTCAAATATCATGTAAAAGATGAATTCATTTTTCCAAGAAGCTTGATCAAAGGACGAGGAATTTTCCTTTGTACCTTAAGAGCTTAAGATCAAAGAAAGCGTAATTTAGGTTTTCATGTCATGTTATAAAACAAAATTAAATAATATTTCATATTCTGATTTCTGAATTGTAGATTTAGAAATCGCTTAACATATGGTATGTTATTACAGAACCTTCATAGTAATTAGTTATTTAAGGACGGTTCCATAACTTAAGAAGACGTCTAATATAGCAAGATTAAATGTTACACTTTCAATGACTACAAGACTTGTTTGGCCTTCGGGCTATTCTTGTATTGTACAAGGTATTGTATATTAATATAGCCAATAGAAATATTTTGTCCTTCAATCAGACGTGTAAACTTCGTTACATTTTCACTTTTGATAGATAAGAATATTTTATTCATTTTATGAAATAAATAGATTGGCATAAGTCTAAATATAAATTGTTTATATTTCCTATAAATAAACATGATAAATACTGCTAATAAAAAAGGATCTAGAAATCCAATTAGTTCAAAGAATTATTTATCTTTATAGATTATGTCATATTGGAGAAAATGTTGGGATTTATGTCCTAGAGCTTCATGTATTGTAAACGGAATTGATTTTTGTAATAATAAATGTATTATTCATTTTATCAAAGTTGATTGATTTATATCGCATATTGTCCAATTGTCTTGTTTACCTTGATTACTCTTGTACCTTTAGACTTAGTGTATGTTTGATGCACAAGAGGATTTAAGTCTAAAGTTAGTAATCTAAATAGTCCATAGAGAGCAAAAAAGAGGGTACTTTGTTTGTGGTATATCTATAGCTGCGGTCCATTTTATACTTATATGACGACCTTGAACCAGGATCGTTCATGTAGTGACATGGAATGAAGGCACCTTGTATGATAAGATCATATAGGACCGGACTCAGATAAATACGAATTTCTTTTAATATCTGTTAACCAAAGAAAATCATTTTATCTAATAGATGGTCATATATGGATTCGATCTTAATCCTGAGTGTATTACAAACTCCTGCATGACATGCTATGTCCTTTGATTTACTATGGTGAGGTTGGTGTTGCATTCCTGGCCAATAACTACGTATTTTGGGGATATGGTTTGGTATGTAGCTGGGAACGTTTTACATAGATATGGAATTCACTCATTCTTACGAGAAGCAGATGAATATCTCTTTTAAGAGTTGATTCGGGACTTGAACAATTTGAGCGCTCAACTTTTCTATTACGAATAGAAAGTATTTTATATTCATAATTGTTATGAATTAATTGTTCATTATAGAATCAATGGTGCTTAAGAGACAAAATATTTAGAGGGGTTTAACGGACTTATGACCCGTCTCTATTTATGAGATATTCGTGAAGGGCTATATCCATATTAAATGACTATATCGATGGACACCGAAAATGTTCGGTTTACTTAATCCATCTACGGTAACGAGAGTTCAACTTCAAGTTTTTAGTGGAATAATACGGAGTTAATAATTCGTAATATTTGATTAAAGAGTTTAATAATATTTCGAAATTATTGGAGCTCGGAACAGTAGGTCCATTTGGTCCCCGTCCTAGCTCGATTAACAGTAGCAAACCTAATATAATTAGATTGTCTAATTATATGCTCATATTATATTTATTTATATATTATTAATAAGATTAATAATATTTAATTTCACAAATGAAAACTATGTTAAATTAGTTTAACTTAATATTTTCTAGAATTCTTTGATTATGAGATAATCAAGTCTTGATTAAGAGATAATCAAGTTAGTAATAATTATGAGATAATTACTACAACATGATTGAAGGTAAATAAATCATTATTAATATATTGATTTTTATTTACCATTGGAGACAAAGCCATATGGCTTACCATGTCATCCAAGCAATTATGTCTATTAGGTGGCTTGGATACACCTAATAGTTTTGTCATTAGCTAATGCATTTTATGCTTTGGTATGGCCTCCACATTTATGTGTTTGCCATTGAAAGAAAGCATTGAATGCTTAATGACAAAGCCATTGTCTTTAGCTTAACATTTCTTATGCTTTGGTATGGCATTCACATTTTTGTGTTGGCCATTGCAAGAAAGCATTAGTTGCTTAATGACAAGGTTAGTTGGCTTGTGTAAGAGAATATAATCTCTACCATTTCTCTCACTTCCTAAGGTTAACACGTTGCATTCATTCACACAATTGTTGTGAGAAAATATTTGAGAGAAAATAGAGAGAGTTCTAGCATTCACAAGTATTGTGAAATTCCTAAAGCCAAACACCATTGTGACATCATATACTAGATAAATTCAAGCAAAAGCGGAATCATGAACATGCCCTAGCTGTCAGGGTTACGCAAGTAGCTTGAGTTTATCATTGACGAGTTTAACCTTGGTACGTCTCCTTGTGGGCCTGCCTTAGCAGTCACAACGAGAAACGACCAGGACCGAAAACCCAGGAGTCACTAATGAGTGATTGACAATGAGTTGTCTACCTGTGAATATACGTAGGCGAGACCGTGCCTCTGTTGTGAGTCGAAATATATTCATGGGGTCCTCTTCCCATTATGGAATTCGATTTAAATATTTAATTCTCATTTTTCCGTTGGGGATTACGGTATTACGTAAAATAGTGGGAGGCACTGCTAAGTTTAAAATATTCCATAACTTAAGCAGTGTGTAATATTATGAAAATTGCCGCATGTTTGTTTTCCTTAATCTATATTAGATAGAATTAAACTTTTAATTCACTGCTCTCATATTTTGATATGTTATCTGACTTAAATCTTGGTTATAGTTATTCTAGAATAGGTTCTAGATACTACTAGACTATGATATTATTAGATTGGTCTAAACCATTGGGAACTGTTGTTCCGATTTTCTTCAAAAATCAAGATGGTTAATGACTTAGTTTCTAAGTCATGATAGATAATCTAGATATATATCCCTTTTAGGATATAATACTTTAGAGAGAATAGTTTCTTATGCAGTAAGAATTGACTTGAATTAGTTCATGTCTCGAGATTCTTGACTGGCATTAAGAAAGCCCCATTAGGTATTTGTTTATCTAGTAATGACGTTTCTTAGCTTTAATGACCTTTAGAGACAATGTGTCTGACAAAATTTGCTAATCAGTTATTTGCAATTGTTATGAATAGTTGAATGCAAATAGTAAAGCTAAATAAAAGAGATGCGTATAGTTGTGTATAGAAAATATCGATTTTCACAATACTACAACTATAGGTATTGGATACCAGATCTCCCGTCTAGTTATTTAAAATATTAGTTAACGATTGTTTTGATATTTGATATCGAAACTTGCGACTATTGGATAGTTACTTGTTCTTTATAAACAATTGTTATATATTTTAAATATAACTAGTAATGTCATTGACGTAGAGATAAACATTAAGAAAAATTATTCGGTAAAGTAAATAATTTAGAACGGTGCTTTATGAGATTTTATCACTTGAGCATTGGATGCTTATTCCGTATGGTAAATGATGGTTTGATACGAGATCACACCACATATCCTTATCCATTTAATGAATATTGTATTCGGGAAGGTGATTAAAATCTCGTTTAACCAATGATTTGACATTGGACCACCAGATTTATTAAACTGATACATTAGATGTATGTAGTTTAATGAATTGTAATTGCTTAAGGTAGTTTTCTTTACTTCGTAACTTAGTTTATGAATTGTCATGACTTAGTTACGTGTTTCTGAAAGAACACATATTGAACATCTTGAAATGATCAAGTACTTTCAATCTGTTCTGATGAAACGTAGGTTGAACATTTTGACTTGTTCAAATATATTCAATCTGAAGTCTTATGAGAAATCTATCCTTAAAATTCATTACATGTCTTTGAACTGTTCAAAGATCTTTGATACGATCAAACATATGAATTTAAAGAATTAGTTCTAAGGTTATTCGGTGAATATGATTCTTATTCAATATTATTCTTCCACGATTCCATCATGATGGAATTGAGTAGTGGGAGCAGTCGAATCTTATATGATTTGATTCGTTTGATATTGAATGTTACCGAATTAGTTTCAATACTCTTGGGGATATACTCTAGTAACACTAGTTCATCTTTTTTAATTTAGGTTCCATTAATTTCTACAATTACATATATGATATGTATAGGTAGAAAATCTGAATCTTGAAAAGTTTGAGATTTGAATCTTTCTTTTATATAATAGTTATATAATGGAAATTACTTACACCTCTGAGGTATAAGTAAAAGTTTATCGTTTATTCTGTTTAATAGAATATTGTATTCTATTTAATAGAATATCTTTCCTACAATCCTAAGTAATAAAATTGTTTTATTACTTGGTGTGTAACATCAGATGTTAATTATTGTAGAAAAAAGTTGACTTATTGAAGTCAAATATGAGAATGATAAACTATAATTGGAACTTCGTAATTAATAAGATGAAACAACCCTTATACATCTTCCGTACAAGTCTAATAGGATAACAGAATCATTTAAAATTATCCTATAACTTATAATGGAAGCGATATTTGATATCGATTATGGATGTTCACCATTGAACCATAGATCTAAGATTGTTCATAGCTTACTACGATCAAGTTTTGAACTTGATTAAGCTTTAATTATGAATTAGTTCATGATTTGTGCTAATTGTTTGCGCAGCAAAAGCAATGTGAGCTTATTAATGGTTTGACCTTTATAGTATGACAGTGAGAAAAGTTATACTCATCAATCTATTGTAGATTCTGATGAAACTTGTCTCTAGTCACACTAATTGAACAATTTAAGATCTGTTGGTTAATGTTGATATTAAACTGTACATTTTGGCTAAAGAATGCAAAATGGCGTTTTTGAATGGCTTATTCAGATAAGAGATCAGTTGTGATTTCTTAGTTTGAAGAGTACATTCTGAAATGGCCCTAAAGTTTGTGTTCTGCTGAGATCGCAGTTTAATGTTCTAGCTTATAGAGCCTATTGTAGACTCGGATAAGTCTTCCAGAAATTTGTGTACTCTATTTTTGATATCGTCAGATTGTCTGATCTTGTCAAAGTATAGAGAATACATATGTATTTGAAGGGTTAGTGGGAGCCTACAAATTACTTTCTAGTGTTATATATCCTAACAACATTATCTCTATTATAGTAATAATGAGATGTTTATGAGGTAAAAGGTTTACCTAAGTCTTCTTTACATCGTGAAAACAGTGGGAGTAGTCTCTGTTATATATAATATAAAGTTTTATATATGATATAAAACTTGGAGACTTGTGAGATACTCCTATTAGTCGTGCATTAGATATGATCTAATAAAAGACACAACAAGGCTATATGTATAACAGTTAGTATAACTGTTTGACAGTTAATGTGTGTCTTGTTTATAGTATTCATCTTTCGTAAATGATGATTCCTTTTTCGAAAGAGATATTGATTAGAATGTCTAATCAATCTTATGTATCATTTGATGATGACATAAATGAATACTTTATTATGTGCGATTAAAGATATCGATTTAATCGTAATTGTTACGAGTTATTTTGATATCCTATAGACCATATGATGGATCTTGAAACATGTTCTTTGTGATCTTTGAGATATTAAGAACGAGTTTCTTAATTCATGGAGCATTTAGTCTGTAATATTTTCGGTCAGATAAGTTTTTGGTCTAATTATGACGCTAGACTGTCTACGTCATAAAGAGTCAGAAAGTTGCAGTGGGAGTGTCACGCATGATTCTACTGTTTCAGTGGAATTAGATGCAACTTATGAAGTATTGACTTATGAAGTTGCATAGTGACCTTATAAATTAGAAGTTTTGTATTGATGTTGTGCTTGCGGTTGTCTTCATAGTATTTTGGAATTGATCCCTAAATACTTGGACAACTTAGTAGCTGTAGCACAATACTGATGTAGCATCAATGTCATATTGATGTATAATTTAGATTCTACAAAATAAGAATGATGCTGTCTATGGGAAACGATGGAGTTTGTCTGAAAAACTCAATATGTTATAGCAGACCTACTTTTTGTTGCCTACCTCTTAAGTGCTAGGTGAGCTTTTGAGAGCCATGAGTATAGGATACACATTGAGATGTGTATATGATACCGTGGATTGGCACAAGAGCAAGTGGGAGAAATTATTGGGGTTGGTGCTCAGAGCGCTAACCCGCTCCGTATTTATGTCTGATTCATGAATACGAACAATCCATTTTTCCATAATATTACTTATTTATTGTTGCACCTCTTGTTTTTATATACGTATTCAATCTGATTACGATTAGATTGAAACTAAATGTGGTTTAGTGATATGTATATATTAGAAAAAGGCTTGATAATATATGATGCAGAACACAATTACAAAGTTAGTTTGTAATTGACATTGGGAAGTGTCACTGCTAAATGTATATTATCAAATATAGTTACTAGTCAAGATTTACTAACACGGGTCGGTTAGTCAAATCTGTTGAGACTAGTACATGTCATATATCGAGACTTGGTCCGATGGTTTATCCCAATGAACCATGAGTCTATGGAGACTCGTATAGACATGTAGGTGTTTATAATGGATAAACACTGAACAACTAATCGAAGATTCTTAATGGATGGTACACCAACGTCAATTTTATAATGGATAAACACTGAACAAATAATCGAAGATTCTTAATGGATGGTACACCAACGTCAATAAGAATCTTCTCAGGTTGAGTAGTATAGTGGTCCTTCGACTTGAGATACCACTGTGGATGTATGAGACATCCTCCAC
Organism: Zanthoxylum bungeanum; assembly: GCA_019454045.1. NCBI lineage: Eukaryota > Viridiplantae > Streptophyta > Magnoliopsida > Sapindales > Rutaceae > Zanthoxylum > Zanthoxylum bungeanum. The sequence goes on from SKCR01032185.1 coordinate 7,444, forward strand.
ACTTAGATGGCAGTCACGTCACCGATCTATTTAGATCAGACCTCAGCCTGTTCGTCGGGTGTAGACTGATCCTCAGGATATCCTGTGTGTATCAAGATAGGATCCGTCAGTTCTTTGTACAGAGCATAGATAGTCCATATATGATTAGCAGTCTGTTAAATCTGTGGCCACAGTATACTTCGGAAGTGAGTTCCGAATGTTATTTAAAGATTGCTAATAGATAAGTAGACGGGATAATACATATAGAGATTTGAAGTTTACATCTATATCTCTAGGATTATCCGGATACCTGTGACTGAGGGATTATACGTATGTAATGACCTCGACCTGTATGATTCAGCTAGTTTATCCGTGATCGTCATAATTTACGGGTGGGTAAATTATGGACACGAAATTGGATTTTGTGATGGATATACCTGAATCTAGAGAGTCTCACTAATGAAATATACTCGTAGAGCACTAGGGAAACATTTATAAATAATATTGATTATTTATAAGTCGTTTAAAAGTTAAACGCAAAAGTGCATGTGCAGGGACCCAATAGTCATTTCTTAATTTTTGTGTATTTGCATTTAATGATAGATTTTATTAAATACACATTAATTAATTGTCAAATTGAGATATTTGACTTATATCATAAATATATATGTATTTGATATTTAATGTAAATATAATACATATATTTAATATTTTTTTTTTAAATAATTATTTAATTATTTAATTGTTAAATGATTAAATTAATTAAAGAAACAAATATCCTAAAATTGTTATAATTGTTGAGATGACTTAAAGTTGCCTTTGTTGACTTGTTATAAAATTATTAAAGTTGTAATGATTAAAGATAACAAGTTGATAAAGCTTATTAAATGAAACAAAAATTGAGAAAATATCTAGATATTTTCTTTACTTGAAATTCGGTCAAGGGCCAATTTTTTGTGAAGTATATAGTGTTTGTTTCATTTTTAGGGTTTAAGAAGTTCATATACACAAAAATAGAACACACAAAGAGAGTTGAGAGCAAAGCTTGAAGGCTAGAGGGAAAAGGCTTGAAAAAGCTTGTTTTTGTAAGTCTTTCTTTAATGTCTTCAACATGAAATATGTTTCTAACATGTTTAGCTTCATTTTGTGATGCTTTGATGTTATCTCTACTCTTATAGTTTGTGTTTATATGGTTGTGAACTTGAATGAAAGATTGATGTATGTAAGTAAGCTTGAAATGGTTTCAAAGCTTTACTTTTGATTTTTTGAAATTCAAGTTGCCATTCTAGAGTTGGTAAGCCACTCCTTGGTGACCTAGAATTGTTCTAGAGTTGTTTCAAAGTGGTGACGCTAGATTGGTGAAGTATTGAATGGATTAAAGTGTTGGATTTTGTAAATTTGGTGAAATTGGACAATTTGATGAAATTGAAAAATTATGGTTCATAACCCACTCCAAATTTGGGGCTTTTCATATATGTGATGTATTATGGTATGAATATGATGCATGTAAATTTTTGGGTTGATTGGATTTGATCTTGGCATGTTTTGAACAAGAGGGACCAAAATGCAATTACTTGAAAATTTGGGGTGCTCACGGCAATTACTCAAAAATTGGGGATGTGTGTGAAATCTGATTTTGATGCATTAGATGTGTTGAAAAATATTTTAGAAATTATTTAGAATCATCCAAAATTATTTGATAATTTTTAGGCTAAAATAATCGATTTACAAAGTTTTGGGGCAATTCGGTAATTACCAAGAAACTTGTTCTCTTGTGTAATTTTTCAGAATTTGAAAATTGGATAATTAAATAAATAAGTTTATTAATAGTTCCGTGAAAAATTTTGAAATCGGAAAATTTTGATTTTTCATTATTCCGCTGTGTTACCGATATTCCCCCTTAAAACCCCAACACCACTTATATACATTTACATATACATATATATAAGTTTCTTTTAATCGGTTAAAAGGAAAACATTTTAAAAGCCATCAAGATCGGATTGGATCCTTCTTAGTTTTTCTACACGGTTAGTTCGATGACCGTAGCTTCATGAAGGGAGAATGGTTTCCTTCAATTTCGTGGGTTCAATACTATTATGGAGGGTAATGACGTCATAGAGGAGGATGATTGACCAACGCACATGATAGTGTGGTCACTCTATCTTTTTATTATGCTTTTATTTAGTTACATTGGAGATAATGCAACTGCTAAGTTTGAGGATGTTGTTTATGTTTGTTTTGTTTTACTTGATTATATCTGCGTATGTATGATCTTTTATTTTTTATTTTTAAATAAAAAAATAGGTCATACGTGAGTAAAACATAAAGTCTGATGATGAGATTGTTTACTTTAGTGTGAAGTCTTAGAAAATGATAAGTGCCTAAATTGCTTTTATCCAAAGTCATGAGTAGGTGATCTAGGTTAGAGTCTTAAATCACTTAAAAAAAGTCCTTAGCGGTAAGAGGCTAATTGGTCAATAAAGTAGCTGGTTGAGAATTTATTTGAAGATGAATGACTGTTAGCTTAGACATCTGTCTCTATCTAGTATTTTTATGATGTGTGATGCGGCTTAAAAAAACCTATAACCTGTAAGCGTGAAGCTACCCATGGGCAAGAGTAACAACTACCATTAGGAGAAATGTTACCTTAAAGGATAGTGAATTAGAAATAAAAACAAAAAAAAATCTTTAAAGTCGGACCACACAAACTATAAATAGTTAGACATACCTTTTTGAGCTATCTAGATTGGTTTGACCGATCGAATTTCAATTTTCAAGATTAAATCACCAAGTTGACTTAATCAGGGAATGAGTTTTGCAAGATCTTTATACACACTATGAGTCTAACTTAGATGATTTATTCAAGAAGTTTAATTTAAGTTGATTTAAGTATTTTGAAATTTTCTTTGATTTCTTTACTAAGCATTCTATGAGGATACCATTATGTATAACTAACCAATTGTTTTATTACAATTAGTTGTTCTATTTGCATGATTGTGTGATTTTGTGTTTGCTTGATAGACATTTGTAGGGTATCATCGATGTAAGCCCTCAAAAGAGTAGAACTCATCCACTAAGGTCGCCTAGGGTTTTAAAGTTAGTTGCATACGCTAAATGAAATTGTGATCCCTACGAAAGTGGCTTAGTTAGTTAGTTTTTTTTTTCGTGTGGTCATTGCTTGAAGACAACCAATAATTCAAGTTTGGGGTGTGATGAACACCTATAATATACACTTTTCATATGTATTTACGATTAATTTCCCTATCTTTTATGTTCTTGAATGTGTAAAATGCACTAATATTCATTATTTTATTGTCTATGATGTATAATATTAGGAACTTAATAAGAAAGGTTAAAAAATCTGAAATTCTCGATTTGCACCAATGACTTCCTAATTTGTGCAGCCTTCAGTATTTTGATAATATATTTCTCATATGATTTCCAAATGATTGATTCAAGTTGCATTGGAAATAAGACTCAATTATCTACAACTTTATAGTTTACGTCGAAGACTGAATCAGACTCTGTCATGGCTAAAATCGAGATTGAAATTGATAATTCTGTATTGTTAGCCAACGTCACCGCACAAAATGTTATAGTTTGCCTATCTCAAGAATAAGCCTAAGCCACTCAAAATCTTGTCTTTCGAGCAGTCTTCACTTCTCCTCATGCATATTCAAGCTCCATTTTGAAGTGTCTCCCACTAATCTCTCATGTTTTCACATCTTTCTCTTATCTCTTTGCTGAGAATTCTGTGGACATCTGGAACAAGGTTAAAGTTTGGGGGTATAAAGAAGATTAGTGGACATATACAAGTGTTTGTGGTAGTTTATTTTAGGTTGAAAATTTTGGAAAAACACGAAAAAAAATGGAGACTGTTAAAATTTTTCCTAAATCCAATACTTCAACAACTAATGCCATCCAAGAGGTCCTAAAGTAAAGTCGTCGCCACTCCATCCTTCGATATCAATAAATTTGTATTTACTGTGACAGATAAGCGGTTTGAGAAGGGGATGGGTCAGAAGACCCCCATTATTTAATGGGGATTCGATGTTGCCCTTGGCGCATTCCCTCAATTCGAATAAGAATTTATCAATAGAGGAGGCACAAGCTCTGTGATCAACCAGACCTTGTCGTCATACCAATTGTGAGGAAATTATATGCCAATGTTTCCGATCATACAGGGTACCAAGTCATTGTGTGAGTAAAACATGTGGCAATGAACAGATTGACCATTAACAAATTCTATGGACTCCTAGAACTAGATGGTGATGAATACATATCAGCTATTTAAGAGAATGACTTACAATATGTAATCGACATTGTCTGCATCCTAAATGCCCAGTGGGAGGTTAATAGCAGTGAGGTCAAAGTCAATATGTAAACCACTCCTCTCAGATGCTCGAGTCTGGTTTCGTTTCTTAACCCTCACGCTCCTGCTAGGCACCCACATACCTCCGTAATCAAGGATCAGATGATCATCCTATGCTTTATCATAGAGGATGTGTCGATCGACATTGGCAGCCTCATCTCCACCAATATTGTTCAAACCACCCATTCCTCGGCTGCGGGATTATTCTACTATTCCCTCATCACATGCCTCTAAACACAGACCAATGTTCCAATAGACTCACGAGAAGAGGTATTTTAGCCCACTATCACCTTGACTAAGAACATTATCGATAAGCTCCCCACTAAGAAGATGCCCACCGCGAGCTCTTCTCGTCCTTAGTCATCAGTCATGCAACTCACAGTCCTTCTACGTTTGGATCGCTTGGAGACCAAAAACAACTCCCAGGCTGACTATCAAACACAGTACAACCATTCCATGGAATAGAAGCTCCAGTTACTGGCGGGTCATTTGAACATCAACACTGAACAATTCGCGTAGTGGATTTTGATGAGGCAACGAGATTGAAGTCTTCGACGCACAAAAGCGAGATGATGAACACTAAAAAGTGCATATTTATTATACGATAAGTTAATCACTTTACACTTATAGTTTCACTAATCTCTCTAAATTGGCACATTTGTGTAATATCATTTTTGTCATGCTTTGAGTGTTTTTACTCTGTTATTTTATGTTATTTGTCAGGTAAAATACTACTCGGAAGCTCGACGGGACAAACCAGACTGAAAAATGGCAAAAATCAGAAATCATCTTCTGCGTCGCGACACAGCCTTTACATCGCGTCGCGCCGCGCCTTCCTCAACACGTGTCCCATCATGTCACTACTCGCGTCGCGACGCGTGGATCTTGCCTTACGTCGCAACGCGCCTAATGAAATAAAAGCGTCGCGCCTTCACCAACACGTGTCCCCAACGTGGATTCAGCCTTCCTTGACACGTGTCCCAGCATGCACGCGCGTCGCGACGCAAGAAGAAAGTGCGTGTCGCGACGCTTGGCAAAAATTGCCTATCTAAAGGAGCGTCCAGCATCATAAATTTTCATACTTTCTTTCCTGATTCCTCTGTAAATCTTGGAGAGAGAGTGACTTCTTTGTTTATTTAAAGTTTTCTTTTTGTAATGTCTTTTCCTTTCGGCAATAAAGGTACGAGTATATTTTATCACAATATGAGTAGCTAATTTCTTTTATGCTGGGATAATGGTGAAGCTTTTATAATGAGAACATAGATTAAACTCGCTTTTATTATATAAAATAAATTGAAATCTAATAATTAATACTTGATTTAAATCTAGATTAATTATTGACAATCTTTCTACCGCCTTTATGGCTGGTTTTATTTTTCTACTACTTCTATTATGGCCGGTTTTTTCTTTCTACCGCCTTTATGGCTGGTTTTATCTTCCACCACTTATATGGCTGGTTTTATACGATTTTGGCATAATTAAGTACCTTGGTAGGACTTGTTATAGACAAACGGTATCGCCGCCTTTATGGCTGGTTTTATATTTTTGGCATGCTTAGTACCTTGGTAGGACTAATTATTGACAGAAATGACTACCGCTTTTTATGACTGGTTTTTTTTATTGGCATAATTAACTCCTGTAATAAATTAAGTGGTTAAAAATGACAATTTATAAATTATGATAAAGCGAGATGTCTAAATGTTTAAAAGACTAAATGTGGATCCCCTAACTCCAGCGTTTCCTTCTATTATTGTATTCCAACCTAAAATCTTCCACCAACTTCAGCAATGCAAACTTTTCATTCCCTCACTATTCATTATTCTATTTTGCTAAATCTCTTCTCTGTAGATCGACCCCAGACTCACCGAATTATTTTATTACTTCGACACTCTTATACTTGGGAGTAAAAGACCACTTTCGAGCGTGTCAAGTTTTTGGCGCCATTGCCGGGGAAGTATTATTTAGTAGATAGAATAGTCATTATTTCATTTTCCTCTGTTTTTATTTTATCTTGTTTTTATTTAATTTCTGCATCTTATTTTTCTTGTTTTTGTGTAGACCCAACTGTCATGATTAATCTTTGTTGAACCCTAAACCCAGAAATCCCACATATACAGAGACCTTGTTCTTAATTTTTCTCGTTATAGGAAACATAAAAATCAACTTAAAAGGTGTTTGCTGCTCAAAAAAGAATTTTTTGAACCATCCCCACGTAAAGATGCTCTCATAAAGCTTCACGAAAATATAATTCTAGACATTGAGAAAAATGAACGAGAAATTCAACTGAGATCAGAATTGACGAGGGTTAGATGACGTTTTTAGATCTAAATCACTGCATCTGTATTTCCTTAATTTGTTCTTTCCATTTTTTAGTTTAATTTCATTTTTAAGTTTTGTATTTGCAATTTCATATTTTTACATATAGTTTTTTTTAAGTTGCATGAAACACTGGTCTCGAACATCTAGTGGCAGATTAAAAAGAGAGTCCTTATCACCTTCATTGTTAGTCAGAATGGCTAAAAACCAAATTGAGAATCCACCTGCCCAAGTTGAAAACCCAGTTAATCGGGAAGAAAATAAGTCTCAGCATGGAGATCCTAATCACCCTAGGACACTCAGACAATTCATGAATCCCACTAGGTCAGGATCACCATCTTGCATTGTTTTTCCTCCAGAAGCAGCACGTTTCAATTTTAAATCAAGTGTCATCAATCTTTTACCACATTCCACGGTCTAGAATCAGAAAATCCTTATCAGCACCTAAGAGAGTTCGAAGAATTATGTAACACTTGCACAGACCAAAATTGTAGCATGAATATAATTCAGTTAAAGTTTTTTCCCTTTTATTTAAAAGATAAATCTAAAATTTGGCTACAAAATCTTAGGTCAGACTCTATTAGAAAATGAGATGATTTACAAGAGCAGTTTCTTAAAAAGTTCTTTCCCCCTCACAGGATAAATTCCTTTAAGAGAAGAATCACAACATTCACACAAGAGTCGGGGGAAACACTTTACCAATATGGGAGAGGTATAAAGAAATGTTAAATATTTGTCCACATCACGAGTTTGAAACATGGAGGTTAGTTGCCCAATTCTACGAGGGTTTAACACCCCAAGGTAGACAAATAGTAAAGATGATATGTAATGGTGAGTTTAGGGATAAAGATCCCGAAGATGCACTAGATTACCTAAAGCATATAGCAGAGAATACACAACAATGGGATACAATTGGTACATATGAGTCATCTGTTAAACCACAACCATCTGGTAGAGGTATGTTTAACCTTACGGAAGACCATGACCTTGCTGCCAAGTATGCATTTTTGTCAAAAAAAAATTGAGGCTTTAGAACCAGGGAAGAGGGATCATGTCAAGTCAGTTCAGTAAATCATATGTCAAATTTGTAGTTCAAATGAACATGTCACAGAAGTTTGCCCGTCCTTACCAGCCCTGAAAGATTGTCTCCATGACCAGGTCAGTTCCATAAACACATTCAATAGACTAAATCCAAACCCATACTCACGGACCTATAATCATGGTTGGAGAAACCATCCAAACTTCAATTGGAGGAATGATAACCAAGCACAGCCTTCACACCAACCTCCCCAGTTTCACCAGAACTTTCAAAATTCCCAGAATTATGCACCATATGTCCCACCACCTAAGAAAACCATTGAAGATAACTTGAGTGCATTCATGGAAAAACAAGAAACCATCAATAACCAAAATGCACAAATGATGAATGATTTGAATGAAACTTTTGATAAAATCACATCTGCTTTGGCCATTAAAGAAAAAGGTAAGTTTCCTGCACAACCTCAGTTAAATCCCAAGAGTCATCAAAACCCTCACGAGAGTAGTTCTGGAAGTCAACACTTAGACCAAGTCAAATCTATTATTACTCTTCGTAGTGGTAAGACCATCCACAGACCTATTCTTGAACCTCGTGAAACTGAGGAAAAATCAGAATCATAGGGTAAGAAAGGGGTTGATGAGCCATTACCCGTCGTTGATAATAACAGTTTTTCTCATGCACCTCCATTTCTTCAGGCATTAAAAATAAATAAATTGAACCATTCCCAGAGATTTATGAAATATTCAAACAGGTAAAGGTCAATATCTCTTTGTTAGATGCCATCCAACATATACCATCTTATGCCAAATTTCTGAAAGATCTATGCACCGTTAAAAGAAAACACCATGTAAGAAAGAAAGCTTTTCTAGCTGAACAGGTAAGTTCCATTCTCTCAACTAATAATGCATTAAAATACAAAGACCCTGGTTGTCTAACTATTTCTTGTATTTTTGGAAATCAAAACATTGAACATGTTTTGCTTGATCTTGGAGCTAGTGTAAATTTACTACCATTTTCGGTTTACCAACAACTTAATATCGGTGAGATGAAACCAAACTCAACTAGCCTTTTACTTGTCGATGGATCAGTTAAGGTACCAAAAGGAATTGTGGAAGATGTGTTATCGCACATCGATAAATTCGTATATCCTATGTATTTTATTATTTTAGAAACACAACCTGTGGCAGAGAGTTATAAGCCAATTCATGTAATACTTGGTCGGCCATTTTTAGCAACAGTTAACGCTTTAATTAATTGCAAGAATGGAATCATGGATCTTTCTTTTGGCAATATGAAATTAGAGCTAAATATTTTTAACATGTGCAATTAGCCATATGATGAAGATAATGAAAATGAAAGCGTAGAATCAATTGAACCTATTGTGGAGGAGCATATTCCAGGGAGTTTATCTAATCCTATGAATTTTTTTACTGCTAATTTTGTTGAGTCAAGTGCTCAAATAAATTCGGATATTACTAATGATTTTCTACTTGACTCTACACAGGTATTGGAAGACGAGGGAAAGATTGAAAACTTGGAGGAACTGTGAACATTGGAAGAAGAAAAACATGAAGAAGTACCCAATTTGGAGTTAAAAGCTTTGCCAGAAGGATTGAAATATGCATTTCTAAAAGATAATCAAACTTACCTTGTGGTAATTTCTTATTCTCTAACAAGCGATCAAGAAGGTAAACTTTTAAATATGTTGAAAGAACATAAACTGGCAATTGGATGGACTCTAAAAGACATAAAAGGTATTAATCCATTAATCTGCACACATCGAATACATCTAGAAGATAATGATAGGACACATTGTCAACACCAAAGAAGATTAAACCCTCACATGAAAGAAGTAGTAAAAACTGAGGTCCTTAAACTTCTTGATGCATGCATTATCTACCCTATTTCTGATAGTAAGTGGGTAAGTCCTACACAGGTTGTACCAAAAAAATCTGGAATCACTGTTGTAAAAAATGATAAAGGGGAATTAATCCCAACTTGCATTTCATCTAGTTGGCGTATGTGCATTGATTATAGAAAATTAAATGACGCAACTAGAAAAGATCATTTCCCTTTGCCATTTCTTGACCAAATTCTAAGAAAGAGTTGTTGGACACCCATACTATTGTTTCCTTGATGGTTACTTGGGTTATTATCAGATTCCCATTCCTTTGGAAGACCAGGAAAAGACCACATTCACATTCCCATTTGGAACATTTGTATTTAGGAAAATACCCTTTGGACTTTGTAATGCACCTGCAACATTCCAACGATGCATGTTGAGCATATTTAGTGACATGGTTGAACACTGTTTAGAGGTCTTTATGGATGATATAACTTTCTTTGGAAATTCATTTGATAATTGCTTGACTAATCTGGAAAATATTTTGAAAAGATGTGAAGAAAAAGAACTTGTGTGAAATTGGGAAAAATACCATTTCATGACTAATTCATGAATTGTTTTAGGACACGTTGTGTCGTCTAAAGGTATTGAGGTTGACAAGGCAAAAATAGAGGTCATTTCTAAATTACCATCACCAAAAACAGTCAGGGACATTAATTTTTTTTAGGACATGTAGGATTTTATAGGAGGTTCATTAAAGACTTTAGTACTATGTCCAGACCCTTATGTAACCTCCTATTAAAAGATGCAACATTTGAATGGACAGAAGAATGCCAAAAATCATTCCAAAAAATTATCAGTCTTTTAACTTCTGCTCCTATTATGCAATCCCCTTATTAGTCCTTGCCTTTTGAGCTAATGTGTGATGCTAGTGATTATGCAGTTGGTGCAGTTCTAGGACAGAGAAAGGAAGGTAAGCCATATGTAATATATTACCCAAGTAGAACTTTAAATAGTGCATAAATGAATTACACTACCACAAAAAAGAACTACTTGTTGTAATATTTGCATTGGATAAATTCCGATCATATTTAATCGGTTCTTCAACTGTTGTTTACTCTGATCATGTTGATGTTAGATATTTGATGTCTAAACAGGATGTCAAGCCAAGATTAATACGGTGGATTTTATTGCTTCAAGAATTCAATATCACAATCAAACACAAAAAAAGGCAAAGAACGTGGTTGCAGATCACTTATCGAGACTCACAAACGAGTCACTAATCGATACCACTCCCATCAACGATTCTTTTCCCGATGAATTCTTATTTTCTGTAAACATAATGCCTTGGTATGCTAATATTGTCAATTTTCTTGCAACATGAAAGATACCCCCAGACTGGAGCCAACAAGATAAGAGGAAATTTTTGACCGAAGTCAAAAGATTCTACTGGGATTATCCTTATCTGTTTAAAAGCTGCCCTGATCAGATTTTTAGACGATGCATACCTGACAGTGAGATAAGTGGTGTTATTCGGTTCTGTCATTCAGATTCATGTGGAGGTCATTTCTCTTATAAGAAAACCGCTGCAAAAATCTTGCAGTGTGGATTTTATTGGCCCACCATTTTTAAATATACCTACACTTTCTGCAAAACTTGCGAAAATTGTCAAAAGTTGGGATCTATTTCAAAAAGAAACATGATGCCCTTAAATCCCATCCTTGTCATCGAAATCTTTGATTGTTGGGGGATAGATTTCATGGGCCCATTTCCACCATCCTTTGGATTTTTATATATTTTAGTTGCAGTAGACTATGTTTCAAAATAGGTCGAGGCAATTCCTTTGTCGAAACAATGATAACACAACTGTGATCAAATTTTTAAAAGAAAACTTGTTGAGTCGATTTGGAGTTCCTCGGGCCATCATAAGTGATGGAGGTAAACACTTTTGTAATAGACCCTTTGAATCCTTAATGAAAAAGTATGGAGTCACACACAAAGTTTCCACCTCTTATAACCCCTAGACAAATGGACAAGTAGAATTAGCAAATTAGGAAATTAAACAAATTCTAGAAAAAACGGTGAACCCAAATCGCAAAGATTGGTCTCTTTGACTAACTGATGCACTATGGGCATATCGAACAGCTTTCAAAACATCTTTGGGAATGTCCCCTATCTAGTTTATGGAAAACCTTGTCATTTGCCTGTAGAACTTGAGCATAAAGCATTTTGGGCTATTAAAACATTTAATTCAAACCTTGAAAATGCTGGTCATGAACGTAAATTACAACTAAATGAACTTGAAGAGTTAAGGAATGATTCATATGAGAATACAAAAATTCTTAAAGCTAAAACTAAAGCCTTTCATGATAGTCGAATTTCACGAAAAATATTTGAAGTTGGTCAAAAAGTTTTGCTTTATAATTCTCGTCTTCATTTATTTCCTGAAATTTTAAAATCCAAATGGAGTGGCCCATTTATTGTGAAACATGTTTATCCTTATGAGGCTATTGACATTGAGAATTCTAAGGATGGTGATGTATTTAAAGTAAATGGATAGCGTCTGAAACCCTTTTTGGAGTACTCAAAATTTCAAGAAACTTTTTTCCTGTCAGACCCAATATACCTTGATTGATTTAGTTTCTTTCATGTTCTGTTTAAAATTTATGTAATTTCCATTTTTCTTAGTTTTGCAGCATTCTTGTTCTTTTATTTTATCTCACACCCCGGTAAAGTAGTGGATAACGATACTCCATGACTCATAGTCGGTTATTTTAGTTTCCTAAAAATACTAATACCCTACAAACTAAGGCAAGAAAGAAACTCTCGCAAACCTCCACAAATATTTTCCTGCACTTCCCCAAAATGCTCTGAAAAAATTTACAAAGTCTGCACAGAAAGATTGAGAATTCTTATGATTCATGGTATTCCTAGCAATATTCGTTGGGTAATTGAAGCAAAGGTTCATTTGTCAGGTGAGTCACCTGACTCATTCATTCCTTACATGCCTGGTTCAGGGAAAAGCACAAATTCTAAAAAAAAAAAACTAAACAAGTGGGTGTTTGTTATAAGTGTGCACGATGTACGTGCAACACTCATTGTCATTCTTTAGGAATGGTTTTGATAATCGCGAGGATAAAATAAAATTTATTAGGGATGGACTGAGTAAGGAGCCTTTTGATAATATATCATTAACTCTTGAGACACATCCTAGTGGATATGTTCATCGTGAAATTCTCAGATTACACACACAATTTCATAAGAAAGACAACCATACAATCTCGGGAATCTGACTTTAAAAGACCATTTTGCCAATTTATAAGAAAATTGGATGAGAAGCCTATCCCCGAACCATAGAGGGCGTTCAAGCCGTTACTGAACGTAAAACCAGAGGAAGATGTGAGCCACAATCACAACTACCAGTATATATTATTGCATTGATTTCCTTTACTTTAAATTACTGTTTTGATTTACTTTTTACCGAAAGTATCTAACCTTTTTGTTCACGATCTATTTTTCTGATAATTGTCATTTTACAGATATTAGTGCATTTCTCACTCACGCTTTTCAGGATCTATAAAATCAGCTCATCATTGCCCTTTCTTCAACACGTCTAGCTAAGAGAGATAGCACAAATGGAGTCAACTTCAAAATGACGATTCACTAATATCTGTATGTTTTATGGAACTAGCTCTGGAACTAAACCGGAATTCGTTGAGGGTGCAAGAGAATTGGGTAGAGTTATGTCAAACAGAAACATGCACTTATTATATGGCGGTGGCAATCTTGGATTGATGGGGTGTATTTCAGAAGCTGTACATGAAGGTCGAAATCAAGTTTTGGGGATCATTCCAAAACCTTTAAGAGAAACCCACATCATTTGAAAATCGAATGGAGAAGAATGTATTGACCAGGTATGTCTGAAAGACTCACTGAAATGATCAATCATGCTGATGCTTTCATTGCTTTACCAGGTGGGCTTGAATGTTGGAAGAAATATTCACTGTTGCGTCATTGGCAAACTTGAATATTCACCAAAAACCTATTGGGTTGTTTAATGTTAATGGATTTTTCAATTTTAATTTTGTATTTCTTGAAGATGCCAAAAGAAATGGGTTTATTTCAAAACCGATAAGAGATGTCTTCCTAACTACAAAAACAGCTGGTCTGGTAACGATCGTGGCAAAAAATGCAAAGTAAACCTGGATCTTAATCTGTAATCTACAGTTGTAACTGTCAATTCCGCAATAACCAGGTGATATCTTCTAAAACTTTTCTTTTCTTTCTTTAAACTTTGGGGACAATGTCTCATTTTGGTTGGGGGGGAGAAGATAGTTTACTGGATAATTTTTATGCAATTTTCATGTTTAATTGATGTTTTTTTTTCAAAATTTTTCTTTTTGTTGTTATTTTGTGTGTAAGAATATATATCCATATATATACACACAAAATAACAACAAGTTTGTTTTCTAAACCAATTGGAATTATTTTCTAGAGGTGGCTGTGTAAGGCGTTTTCAGTCATGAGACGCATCTCAATTTAATTCGTAATAAGTTATCTATCGTTCCTTTATTTTTGAATCATTCAAATTTATGAATTCTCCATAACATTGATTATATTTGATCTTTATATGCTCATTTGACAGATATTATCAACAATATGGTAACATATGATCATGGGTGGTAAGTGAAAATTCTTTAATATTCAGTTCTCTAGTTTGTTGGAGGTAACACCTATAGGCAGTGGAATTTTTATAATGTCAAAAAAATTATCAAAAAAAAAAAGATGAATTAAGTTCATTTTCGTAGCCTTTTTAACTCGAGCAATTAAGTCTGTAGGAGTGTCTTAACACTTGGTACCCTAAGGCCAACTGGTACGGGAATTACTGGCCCAAAGCTCGTTACAGGGGTTAAAAAGAAAGCTTAAGGGAATCAGACATTTTTTATCTGAGATCCAAGCAATTAAGTCTATAGGGGTGTCTTAACACCTAGTGCCATAAACCAACTGGTTTGGGAGTCACTGGCCCAAAGTTTGATACATGGATTGAAGATATGTTTTGGACACTTTCTATCTGAGATCCGAACAATTAAGTTCATAGGGGTGGCTTAACACCTAGTGCCCTAAAATCAACTGGTTTGGGAGTCACTGGCCCAAAGTTCGATACATGGATTGAAGATATGTTTATAAATAAACTTTCACTACCAAAATGTTTAAACTCTAATATAATTTTAGGACAAAAATATTACTCTATTTTCAACAAATACTTGTGCTATTGTGGGCACAATATATTGATTAATACTTTATTTTATAAGTACATGGAAGAATGGTAAAAAGTACAGAAGAAGTCATTTATTTTATCATTTAGAAAGAAAGAAAACAATTGTTGACTTAGATAAGAATTTTTTCTTTTAAAATTCCGCTTGAATTACTATGGACTAGTAATAAGCTGGTTAAAGGGTGTGATGAACACTAAAAAGTACATATTTATTATACGATAAGTTAATCACTTTACACTTATAGTATCATTAATCTCTCTAAATTGGCACATTTATGTAATTCATTTTTGTCATGCTTTGAGTATTTTTACTGTGTTATTTTATGTTATTTGTCAGGTAAAATACTACTCGGAAGCTCGACGGGACAAACCAGACTGAAAAATGGCAAAAATCAGAAATCATCTTCTACGTCGCGACACAGCCTTTACATCGCGTGGCGTCGCACCTTCCTCAACACGTGTCCCATCATGTCACTACTCGCGTCACGACACGTGGATCTTGCGGTACGTCACGACGCGCCTAATGAAATAAAAGCATCGCGCCTTCACCAACACGTGTCCCCAATATGGATTCAGCTTTCCTTGACATGTGTCCCAGCATGCACGCGCGTCGTGACTCAAGAAGAAAGTGCGTGTCTCGACGCGTGGCAAAAATTGCCTATATAAAGGAGCGTCCAACATCATAAATTTTCATACTTTCTTTCCTGATTCCTCTGTAAATCTTGGAGAGAGAGTGACTTCTTTGTTTATTTAAAGTTTTCATTTTGTAATGTCTTTTCCTTTCGGCAATAAAGGTACGAGTATGTTTTATCACAAAATGAGTAGCTAATTTCTTTTATGCTGGGGTAAGAGTGAAGCTTTTATAATGAGAACATAAATTAAACTCGCTTTTATTATAATAAATAAATTGAAATCTAAAAATTAAAACTTGATTTAAATCTATATTAATTATTTCCAATATTTCTATTACTTTTATGGCTGGTTTTATCTTTCTACCGTCTTTGTGGCCGGTTTTATCTTTCTACCGCCTTTATGGCCGGTTTTATCTTTCTACCGCCTTTATGGCCGGTTTTATCTTTCTACCGCCTTTATGGCTAGTTTTATCTTTCCACCGCCTTTATAGCTGGTTTTATACGATTTTGGCATAATTAAGTACCTTGGTAGGACTTGTTATGGACAAACGGTATCACCGTCTTAATGGCTGGTTTTTTGTTTTTGGCATGCTTAGTACCTTGTAGGACTAATTATTGACAGAAATGACTACTGCTTTTATGGCTGGTTCGTTTTATTGGCATAATTATTTCCTGTAATAAATTAAGTGGGTAAAAATGGTAATTTATAAATTATGATAAAGCGAGATTTCTAAATATTTAAAAGACTAAAATTGGATCCCCTAACTCCAGCATTTCCTTTTATTATTGTATTCCAACCTAAAATCCTCCAACTACTTCAACAAAGCAAACTTTTCATTCCCGCACTGTTCATAATTTTATTTTACTAAATCTCTTCTCTGTGGATCGACCCCAGACTCACCAGATTATTTTATTACTTCGACACTATTATACTTGGGAGTAAAAGACCACTTTTCGAACGTGTCACAAGACTATACAAAAAGATGTCGAAGCACACAATGTGGTGAAGAGCGAGAATGTGAAGACTAGCAGCAAATCGAAGATAATCTTGCAAAGTCTTAGCTTAGGGCTATAATTGTAATGTGAATTGTATATTCAAGTGCCTAAGCTCATAGGAAACATGCACATTCACTTAGATGCATTAGGTTCATATACAAAATGCATTAAAATCTTCATATCTGCATTTTTGGTACATAGACCGACATATCGGTCCCTTACCAGTGTATATACCGGTGAGATGCTCTATTTTGCACACTCACTGGAACCGGCACGGACCTTACTGGTCCCATACCGGTGAACCTATGGATTGCATGGCAATTGGAACCGGCACACACCAAACCGGTCTCCATACCGGTGAGCCCAACCGCTAGTTCCCTTAGTGCAACCGGCATGACCTAAATCGGTAAATATACCGGTTACCATACCGGTCAAGCTCTTCATTGTGCATACTCTCTAGAATCACCACGGACCATATCGGTCCTCATACCAGTTACCATATCGGTCTAACGATCGGATTCTCCCAACGGCTATATTAACATTGGAGACCGGCATACAGGTCAGTAGAGACCGGCATACCTGTAGGCACATCATTTTTGCATATAAGTCTCGATGATGAGTCTAGCATGGAGACACTACCTCTTTAATTGTAGAAGCCGTGGGAAACGTACTTCAGAAGGGAAGAGTCCAGAATTGACATTTCTGTTGGATTTAATTCGCTGGATTAGCTTCGGGTTCGCTTGTTGGACCTCTGTTTCAAAACACATCCTTAGCCCAAACCCTCGCAAGACACACACCAAGCCCACACATCACCAAACCATACACCAAGCCCACCAAATTGAGCGAAGTCCACGCCAAAATCACTCTAAGCCACGCCCACTCACCTTCCAAATTAACAAAAACCCAAATATTAAACACATGCATAAATCAAGCCAAATCCCCTTCCAAAATCAAATCAAATCCCATCAAATTTTTTCCTAATCCACTTAAATTACATTCCCTAATTAAAAGATACAAATCAAATTATATCCCTAGCTAAAAGAGAAGAAATCAAATTAAATCAAATCACTTCCCTAATTAAAAGATTTTTCCTTATCACACACTAATTAAAAATATCTCCAATAATTACACAAATCCTTTCCCTTTTCAAACAAGGATAGCTCCCATCCTTTTGCCTATAAAAGAAGCCTTCACCAACACATAAGAGACCTAGCTCATTCTCACAAAAAACACAAAGAAAGTAACCTAGTCCATTCACGCCAAAAAGCCTCCCAAATTGCATTCACATCGTCACAAATCCAGCCCTCCTTCCACTCACGTAACAACCCTTCACACACATTACCATACACTCACGCCATCTGCCTCCTTCAACACTCACGTAACAAGCCTTCAAGCAGCCATACACTAACGCCACCTGCCTCTTTCAACACTCACGAAACAAGCCTTCAACAGCCCCACTCACTCCTAATAAACTCCACAACAGCCCCTTAACTTCACAAATCAAATTTGTCCCTTCAACAGCCCCAATTAACGCCACAAAGCCACTGCCCTGACCAGCCCCAATCAACGCCCTCCCTGACCAGCAACTTCACGCATCAACACATAGCCCTACACTGCCTTAATTCACGTATCAACACATAGTCCCTTAACTACCGTGAAAATAGCCTTTAAACTGCCCAGTCCACCACCGCAAACTGCATCAAAAACAGCAGCCCAATATCCCTTAAAAAAGCAAAATAGTCCCTTATTTACTGTAAACCAGTAAGCCAATACTGTGACAAGAAACACCGTGAATCGGAGTAAAAACGGCAGCCCAAATAGCGAAACTGCGAAGGAAAATGTTGAACCAGTGAACCGGAGGAGTTGCGTAGCATCAACCCTTCCGACGGCCGTGTAACGCGCTTTCGAGAGACGACAAAAGAGGTTAGACCTGAGGGCACTTTCTTTATCTATTATCTTCTATTTTTATTTATTTTAGTATTTTATTTCATATGAGTAATTATGGATTGGTGCATGATGTGATTTTCGGATGAAGGGAATATGTGCTCTCTCTTGTGGTATATCGGATGGAAACTCGGACGTAAATTCCGTAGCCAAATCCGAATGGACGGTATTGCGGTTTGCACTCGGGATACAATGCCACGTACCACTTGAGAGATACACGTATTTCGTTTCATCCAACCTTGTATTCGAGCATGATTTAGTCTAGTAGATTATTTAGAATGATTAGGTTGCTAGTATGTTATTTATTATTTAAGCATGATTTAGTCTAGTACGTTATTTAGTTAAGTATGATTATGTTATTTCTTTATGCATGATTTAGTTCTTTGCTTTCACATTAGGAATTTAGTTTACGTTTGTGCTTAAATGATTATTTGTTTATTTTTGTATTGAATGGTTCAATATGCTCATTGTGTGATATTGTATGCTTACTGTTATAATGACTTACTTTCAAAGCATGCAAACTTAGACATAGGGTTTATTCTCTTGAATGCAAACTAGGTATAGGTTATTCTTGAATATGTTGCGTAGACTCGGTTAAGTTATTGCACAAATCTTTTCGTTACAAGTGGCATAAGTAAGGGACCATTCCGAACCCAACAGTTTGAGGTCTTCCCTTACGAGGGGTGAGTGCGGCCTTAAATCATTTTCCCGGTTCACATCGGGTGGTGACTCCATGTTATTTCTCCGATTTAGTTCCCTCGTAGGCTACTCCATACTCCCAACTAGGTCGCGAGCCTAGAATAGCGTTGTCGATTTCTGTTGTCTACAGTCTGACGACTCCACTGGGGATAGAGAATTGGCCCCAAAATAATGTCTTGTAGTGATTGTGATTTGTGCTTTAGTTAACTGCGTCTACCATGGGTTGAAGGGGTTTAATCAAAGGCATTATTAAGGCTAGGTAATGGTTTGGTGTCTTCTCTCATTCACTACCCTTCTATAAGGAAAAGCTGTAAAGGCACCTAGATAATCATTTACCCATAGCTCATTGTGACGGAGTAGTTTGGAGGGCTTGTTGTTTATTCCTGTCACCAAGGCGATAAGAGCCTAAGAGGCTTGGGTATTTAAGAGAGTTCGCTCCACCCTCCATCTGGGGAATCTACAATGAGAAATCCATTTGACAGTCAGTCATGCACCATAACTCGTTGGCACATACCTTAGTGTATAAAAAAGATGCGCTCACTTGGTCGCTTGAACCCTTGAGTGGGGAGTCCTAGTTATGGGTAATCCTTCGCCGGCGAGAGCCTTTGTCTATACCCCGTAAACTCACATGTGAACCATAGTTTTATGACCAATAGAAACTATTTTGTTATGCTTGCGTTTAGGACCGTTGTCATTTGGATTCAGTTGGACTTTTTGTCATGAGGTATGAGCTTGTTGGGCCATTTAAACTGGGACGAGTCCGTGCTTTATGGCAATTGGGCCAAAAGCTTCTGAAATTCCAATGGGCCATTTTATGTTTAGGCCTTTTATCATTTGAAGCTGTTTAGCCATGTTATCGCAAAAGTGTAAACCCGTTGGGCCTTTTCAATTGGGACAAGTTTGTACCGCGCAATAGTATGATTGAATGCTTTAAAATGATAATGGGCCGACTTATATATTCCATGCATCGCACGCAACTCATGCATCTCATGCATACACGCATCATGTTAACCGTTTGTGTCTTGAAAGCCATCATAGATATCCGTTGGGTTAGGGGTAAGAGGGAAGACTCATCAAAAAGCCGTTAGCAAACATGAGCGAATCAGTTAACGAGGGATCCCATCTAGATCAATTTGAGACCAAAGTAACCGAAATTACTGAGCAGTTGCAAGTTCTGACCAATGTTGTGGCCAGCTTGACCGCACCCCGTATAGCCAATAACAGGAAGTTGTGTAACCAGAATGGAAAGACCATTGAGGAACCTTCAAGGACCAAGCCCACTCCCTCTGAGGTTGCCCCTATCAGAAACAGACAATTCTCCAATCTTGGTAGACCTTTGTCGGAGGTATTTGAAGAGCTGAAAAGACAAGGACTCCTAAATCCCTTAGAGCCTAAACCACTTCCAAACCCTGTGCCACGCTACCTTGACCTAAACCTATATTGTTACCTCCACCAGCAAAGAGGCCATGAAACTAACAACTGCAACCGCCTTAGGCATGAAATCCAAGACCTCATTGATGCCATAAAATACCTGACCCAGAAAAAGAACAACCGAACAAACACAGAAAACCTCCACCCACCCACACTATCAACTCCGGCCTACCCAACAGCCTTGTCCTCCAAACCCATAACCACCAAACTTCTCACACGGGGATACAGGACAACAATGGTAAAGGTGAAATGGAGCCAAGGAGGGATTTTTGAAAAAACTTCTCAGACAGTGATGAGGCGGAGGTCGCAAAAAGAGAAGTGAATGGGAAAAAGAACTACTGCACTTGGAGAATCTGATGGTCGAAGGAAGCAAGAAGATGGGGGAAGACGAAGTTGCAAATTATGGAGATGTTTGTTTCCCTGATCTCATTCAAATGTGATCCAGCATTTATTAATAATAAGGACATCGGCTTCGTCTACTTGTTCGAATCTTTTCCTTAATATAATAAAGACGTTCATTTCGCTTACCTGTCTGAGTCCCTTCCTTTCAATCTGCACGACATAAGTATATTTGACAAAAGTAATCAACCCTGGTACTATGATATTCAGCGATGCTTAGAACACGGGGGATTCCCGAAAGAAGCAAGCAGAAAAGAGAGGATAGCCATTCAGAAGTTGGCTTCTCAATATGTGAGTTTGAAGGGAGAACTATACAAAAGACAAACAAATGGCATTCAGATGAAGTGTTTAAGAAAATAGGAAGCTCGAAAGGCGATGGAAACAGTACTGCCGGTGGAAGTTGAGATACAGTCCATGAGGGTATTACCAGAAGCAGAGTTACCTGAACAAGAATGGGCCTCACAGATATTTGAACAGTTGGTATTGCTAGATAAGAAGAGAATGAATTCCTTGCATCACATGCATGTATACCAGAAAAGGTTGCCTTGAGCATTCAATAAGAAGGTGCGTCCTACAAAAATCAGAAAGGGTGATCTGGTGCTTAAGCAGTCGAAGCCGTCGATGACAGACCCGAGAGGAAAGTTCAGACCCAATTGGAAAGGACCCTATATAGTCCAGAAAGTAATGGGAAACGGGGCAGTGAGACTGTCAGACTTGGAAGGGAACGAGTTCACCGAGCCGATCAACGTGGATAGATTGAAGCAGTATTTTACCTGAGGAAAAGAAGACCGAGTAGTCACCGGCAGAAGACTTAACCCAACGGAATAGGAAATTCATTCATGCATTCATGCATACATGTAACGTACTTGCAATTTTTGTGTTTGTTCTGTGTTGCAGGTTTCAGACAAGAGAGAACTGAACAATCACTAGAAGAGAACCAGCAGGAGGAAACTAAAAGCAGACCCAGGGGGCGACCAGAGAAATGCATAGGCACATGGCGCTAAGGAGCACAATGAGGGTCTAACCCATCAGGAACAGAGAGTACCTCCACACATGCATACATACACATCACATGCACGCGCATTTTTTTATTATTCTGTTGTTTTGTTTGTGTTCGCAGGTCTCGAAGAAAAGAAGAAAAGCGGCAAAACACAAGCAAGAACAACAAAATAGTATAACCAGTTTTCAAGAATGAATCCCAGAGGGTGAAGCCCACATTAACCGATAAGCGTGAAGCTACCCATGGGCGAGTATTAGGACCACCATGAGGAGAAATGCTACCTTAAAGGGTAGGTGTGTCGGAAAAAGAGAAAGAAAGAAAAAAAAAAGAAAGAGACGAAAGAAAGAAAGAAGAAAACCATATCATGTTGAGTACAAAGAAGTAATCACAAAGTATGATCAAGACATCTAGGTTGGTTAGACCCACCGATCCAATTCTCCAAGACAAAATCATCGAGTTGACTTACTTAAGAATTAAGTTACGACAGAGCCTTGGCACACACTCACTAGGAGTCTAGTTCAGATTACGCACTCAAACGGTCGGATTTGATTATATTAAGTACTTTGAAGGTTCTTTGGTTTCGACGCGAAGCATCCGTTGAGGACGAAAATATGTTTAGCTATCAGGACTATCTCATGAGATGCAATACAACATGTTGATATGTGACATCACATCAGAATCAATCTTGAAAATGGAGCATGGGGCAAGGCCCACATCAGTATCAATCTGGGGAAGAGGCCCACATCAGTATCAGTTTGAGGGCGAGGCCCACATCGGTATCAGTCTAGGGGCGAGGCCCACATCAGTATCAGTCTGGGGCGAGGCCCACGTCAGTATCATTTTGGGGGCGAGGCCCGCATCAGTATCAGTCTGGGGCGAGGCCCGTATCGGTATCAGTCTGGGGGCGAGGCCCACATCAGTATCAGTCTGGGGCGACGCCTACATTAGTATCAGTTTGTGGGCGAGGCCCGCATTAGTATCAGTCTGGGGTAAGGCCCACATCAGTATCAGTCTGGGGCGAGGCCCACATCAGTATGAGTTTGGGGGCGAGGCCCACATCAGTATCAGTTTTGGGATGAGTCCCAGGGTTGAGGCCCATATCAGCATCGGTATCAGGTTTGGGGATGAGTCCCAGGGTCGAGGCCCAGATCATCAGTAGTTTTGGAAAGTCACATCACATGATCTACTTTGGCGAAGTGCAAGCAACGAAGAGTAAAAAGCTAAATCGAGTCCTGGGGCGACTAGTCAACCACCCCGCGAATAAGGGATTTATCGAGAACTTGAGCAATGAGACTAAAGAAAACTGAGCAATCACCAAGAGAGAATCGACAGAAATGAACTATGAGCAGGCCCATGGGGTGACCAAAGACTTTTGCAGGCAAATGGCACCAAGGAGCACAAGGAAAGCCTAACCCATCAGAATAGGAAACATATCCAAACATACATGCATACATATCACACACATGCAATTTTTTTTATATTCGCAGGTTTGTAGCGGCAAAGGCCATCTCATCAAGTAACGGTTCAAAAATGAGCTACATTCTCGCACAGCACGGTTCGGAAAATGACCACAATAAATGCTGAAAATAGCGCTCCAAAATGGAGCACACACAACAAATGCCGAAAATAGCGCTCCAAAATAGAGCACACACGACAGATGCCGAAAATGGCACTCCAAAATGGAGCACACACAACAGATGCCGAAAATGGCGCTCCAAAATGGAATACACACGACAGATGCCGAAAATATCGCTCCAAAATGGAGCACACACGACAGATGCCGAAAATGGCGCTCCAAAATGGGGCACACACGACAGATGCCGAAAATGGAGCTCCAAAATGGAGCACACACAACAGATGCTGAAAATGGCGCTCCAAAATGGAGCACACACAACAGATGCCGAAAATGGCGATCCAAAAATAGATCACACACAATAGATGCCGAAAATAGCGCTCCAAAAATGGAGCACAATTCAAAAATGGACCACCAGATCAACTCAGTTCGATGCAGCATGCAAGTCAGGTGGCAGCTGGCGAGCCAGGTAAGTAAAAATGCATTGCATAACTTTGATAGGATTGTCATTGTCACACACTACACAAGTCCCATCAAAGTGGGGGCGACTGTAGGCACTGCATTTTTGCATGTAAGTCCCGATGATGAGTCTCACATGGAGACATTTCCTCTTTAAATTGTGGAAGTCGCAGGAAACAGACGTCGGAAGGGAAGAGTCAGGAATTGACATCTTATTGGATTTAATTCGCTTGTTTAGCTTCGGGTTTCCTTGTTGGACCTTTGTTGTAAAACACATACCTAGCCCGAAACCAAAGCCACCCACCCACCTAGCCCAAAACCAAAGCCACACGCCCACCTAGCCCAAGCCCATTAAATCACATCCAATAATAATTAAAATAATTAAAACACATGTAAAAAATTAAATTAAATCAAATCCAATTAAATCAAACAAATCTCATTCCTAAATTAAATAAATCAAATCAAATCTCATAAATCACATTCCTAATTAAATTAAATCACATGCCTAAACTAAATGAAATCAAATCAAATCCCAATAATCATCTCCCTAACTAAAACAAATTACCTCCCTAATTAAAGATATATTTTCCTTATGATACACAAATTAAATATTCCCAACATAATTACAATATTCTTTCCCTACCTATACAAGGTAAACCCCAACCCTTGCCTATAAAAAGAAACTTAAACCCAACCTTGAAACCCCTAGCTCATTCATCATACTCACGGGAAACACAAAAAAAATAATAAAACCTATTCTCCCTCTCGCCCCACTCAATAAACAACCAAGATGAACGCTCCACTCACTCATCTTTCTCTCTCAACAAATAAATCCTTCACGCAGCCCTTCTTCAACCCAGCAAACACACTCACGCCTCTCTTCACACAACAAACATACTCACGCCATTACCCACCAATAACAGCACTCGCACAGTCATCACTCATGCCACAAATAACATCCCTCACACTGCCCCCATCCACGCATAAATACTGCCCTCACGAAACATCCTCTCCTTCACCGAAAATTATTTATGTGCCGGGTGTATATGCCATCTCTCTCACAGTAGGGGGCCCCACAATTGTGTGGGGCCCGCCTGCTGTGAGAGAGATGGCATATACACCCGGCACATGATATACCACCTTCTCCTTCATTAATCATCCCATGAAACAGCTCCTGAAACAACCCCTGAGACAACCCCTGTAACCACCAAAAATACCCCTGAATCAGCCCCTGAAACAGCCCCTGAAACAGCTCTTGAAACAAACCCTGAGACAGCCCATGTAACCACCGATAATACCTCTGAATCAGCCCCTGAAATAGCTTCTGAGACAGCCCTTGTAACCACTGAAAATACCCATGAATCTGCCCCTTAAATAGCCCCTGAGAGAGTCCATGTAACCACCAAAATTACCCCTGAAACAGCCCTTGTAACAGCCCCTGAGACAGCCCCTGTAACCACCAAAAATACCCCTAACACAGCCCATGACCATCGAAAACTGCACTGAAAACAGACCCTAATTACCGCAAAATAGTAAGCCAAAAATGTGACCAGAAACAGTCGCAAAATGGAGTAAAACATCATCCCAAACAGCGAAACAGCGAAGGAAAATGTTGAACCAGTGAACCGTAGGAGTTGCGGAGCATCAACCCTTCCAACGGACGTGTAACGCACTCTCTGATAGACGACTTAAAAGGTTAGACGTGAGGGCACTTTTTTTTTATTCTCCTTTATTTTTGTTTATTTTCTTACTTTATTTCGCATAAGTATTGTGGATTGGTGTATGATATGACTTTCGGATGAATGGAATATGTGTTCTCTCTTGCGGTATATCGGATGGAAACACGGACGTAAATTCCGTAGCTGAATCCGAATGGATGGTAGTGTGGTCTGCACTCGGGATACAATGCCACGTACCGCTTGAGAGACACACATATTTTGTTTCATCCAACCTTGTGTTTGAGCATGATTTAGTCGTTAGTATGTTATTTACTTTCCGCATGTTACTTATTTCTTCATTGTAATGAAATGCGTATGTGCAAATCAAGTTGGATTAAAGGTCCTCCGTTTTGAGGGATGAAAAGCCTAAGGGCTACCTTTGCCACGACGTTTTGCCGCGTCGGACGAAGTATGTTTGATTGAATGTGAGATATGTTTAATCGGACATACAAAGTCCCATATCATTGTCTCATTTATTTGTATGCATTGTAATGTAATGCGCATGGGCTTATTATGTTGGTCTAAAGGTTCTCTACTTGAGGGAAGAAAAGCCTGAAAGGCTACCTTTACCATGACATTTCACCGCGCCTTTTATTATTCTGTTATTTGCTTTCTGTATGTCATCTCCTTGTTAAATCATGCATCATAGTGTAATGCGCATGGGCAAATCAAGTTGGATTAAAGGTCCTCCACCTTGAGGGATGAAAAGCCTAAGGGCTACCTTGCCACAACGTTTTTCCACGCCGGACGAAGTACGCTCGATTGAATGGGAAATATGTTTAATCGGGCAAAAAAGGTCCCATATTATTTATTTATTTATTCATACATTGTAATCTAATGCGCATGGGCTAACTAAGGTGGGTTAAGGTCCTCCATTCGAGGGAAATGCCTAAAGGATACCTTTACCATAATGTTTTGCCACGCCGGACGAAGTACACTCGATTGAATGTGAAATATGTTCAATCGGGCATACGAGGTTCTACATCGTGTATTTGTTTATCCATGTATGTGTTTGTGTCATTTCACATGCCATTTTGGCAATCTCGTTCGAACCCGTTTCCAAACACTACACGAACGTATGCATTCTGCCTCATTCCATTCGAACGTGTTTACGAACGCTACACGAACGTATGCATTCCACCTCATTACGTTCGAACACGTTTACGAATGCTACTCGAACGTGCATCTATTTTATTTTATCATGTATCAGGTCTTAACCCGTTCAAACGCGTTTCCGAACGCTATATAAACGTGAACCTTCTGTTTACCGTTCGAACGCATTTTCAAATGCTACACGAGAACGCACATACAGTGTACAGACTTCTTTTCGTCACATTTCATGCATGTTTGCTTCTTTGATCATTTATTTTGCACTATACGATTAATCATTTCATTTCATTATTTACGCTTAGGAAATTATCATCTACTTATATTTCCGCATTTATCTATTTAATGTGTTTATGAATCGTGTGCTTGCCATTATGTCGATTTACTTCTATGCATGCAAACTTAGGAGTATGATACTCTTGGGAATATATGTTGCGTAGACTAGGTTAGATTATTGCACAAATTCTTTCATTACAAGTTGCATAAATAATGGACCATTCTGAACCCAACGGTTTGAGGTCTTCCCTTGCGAGGGGTGAGTGCGGCCTTAAATCATTTTCCCGGTTCACACCGGGTGGCGACTCCATTTTTAGTTCTCCGGTTTGGTCCCCCGCGGGCTACTCCGTACTCCCGACCGGGCGGCGAGCCCGGGACAACGTCGCTGATTTTTGTGTCCTACAATCTGGTGACTCCACTAGGTATAGAGAATCGGCCCCGAAATAATGTCTTGTAATGTTTGTGATTTGTTCTTTAGTTAACCGTGTCTATCGTGGGTTAAATGGGTTTAATCAAAGGCATTATTAGAGCTAAGTAATGGTTTGGTGTCTTTCTTCATTCACTACCTTTCTATAAGGAAAAGCTGTGAAGGCACCTAAATAATCATTACCCGCAGCTCACTGTGACAGACTAATTTGGAGGACTTGTTGTTTATTCCTGCCACCAAGGCGATAAGAGCCTAAGAGGCTTGGGTATTTAAGAGAGTTCGCTCCACCCTCCCTCTGGGGAATTTACAATAAGAAATCCATTTGACAGTTAGTCATGCACCATAACTCGTTGGCACGTACCTTAAGGTATAAAAAAGGTGCGCTCACTTGGTCGCTCGAACCCTTGAGTGGGGAGTCCTAGTTGTGGCAATCCTTCGCCAGCGGGAGGCTTTGTCTATAACCCTATAAACCTACATATGAATTGTAGTTGTAGGACCAATAGAAACTACTCATTTATGTTTGTGTTTAGGACCATCGTCATTTGGATCCAGTTGGACCTTTTTTCATAAGGTATGGGCTTGTTGGGCCATTTAAACTAGGACAAGTTTGTGCTTTATGGAAATTGGGCCAAAAGCTTCTAAAATGCCCATGGGCCATTTCGTGTTTAGGCATTTTATCACTTGAAGTTGTTTAGCCATGTTATCGCAAAAGTGTAACATGTTGGGCCTTTTCAACTGGGACAAGTTTTCACCTCGCAATAGTATGATTGAATGCTTTAAAATGTTAATGGGCCGACTTATACATTCCATGCATCACACGCATTTCATGCATCTCATGCATACACGCATCATGTTAACCATTGTATCTTAAAAGCCATCATAGATATCCGTTGGGTTAGGGAAAAA
The DNA here is from genome assembly GCA_019454045.1 of Zanthoxylum bungeanum. NCBI lineage: Eukaryota > Viridiplantae > Streptophyta > Magnoliopsida > Sapindales > Rutaceae > Zanthoxylum > Zanthoxylum bungeanum. The sequence continues at coordinate 35,835 of SKCR01032185.1, forward strand.
AGAAGACTCGTCAAGAAGAGTTTAGCAAACCTGGATGTCGGGAAAAAAAGGAAACCGTGAAACAGAAAATTTTACGGCAAGGATAAAAAAACCATTAGGGGCCTTAAAAAATTTGTTTGTTTTCAGTCCCTAATAGTTAGGCATAAGTCCGGTGATGACATTATTTGCTTTGGGGTGAAACCTTAGAAACGATAAGTGCGAGATGTACTCTCGTCCGATATTTTGAGTAGTTGATCTCGGCTAGACTCACGAGCACTTAATTACGGGATCTTAGCAGTGGAAGCCTGAGTGGTCGGCAAGATGACTAGTTGAAGAGATGGCGGATAAGTGAATGACCGTTTGCCTGGATGTCCATCCTGGTTTACTTATGCTACGATATATGATATGGTTCAAAACGAAGAAAAGTCTCTGAAAAGAAAAAAGAAAAAAAGACCACATATAACTGATATGCGTGAAGCTACCCATGGGTGAGTATTAGGACCACCATGAGGAGAAATGCTACCTTAAAGGGTAGGTGTGTCGGAAAAAGAGAAAGAAAGAAAAAAAAAAGAAAAAAAAAAGAAAAAAAAGAGACGAAAGAAAGAAAGAAGAAAACCATATCATGTTGAGTACGAAGAAGTAATCACAGAGTATGATCAAGACATCTAGGTTGGTTAGACCCACCGATCCAATTCTCCAAGACAAAATCATCGAGTTGGCTTACTTAAGAATTAAGTTGCGACAGAGCCTTTGCACACACACACACACTAGGAGTCTAGTTCAGATCACGCACTTTAACGGTCGAATTAGAGTATATTAAGTACTTTGAAGGTACTTTGGTTTCGACACGAAGCATCCGTTGAGGACAAAAATATGTTTAGCTATCAGGACTATCTCGTGAGAGGTAATACAACATGTTGATATGCGACATCACATCAGAATCAATCTTGAAAATTGAGCATGGGGCAAGGACCACATCAGTATCATTTGGGGGCGAGGCCCACATCAGTATCAGTCTGAGGGCGAGGCCACATCGGTATCAGTCTGGGGCGAGGCCCACATCCGTATCAGTCTGGGGCGAGGCCCACATCAGTATCAGTTTGGGGCCGAGGCACGCATGAGTACCAGTCTAGGGCGAGGCCCGCATCGGTATCAGTCTGGGGCGAGGCCCGCATCGGTATCAGTCTGGGGGCCACATCAGTATCAGTCTGGGGCGAGGCCCATATCAGTATCAGTTTGGGGGCGAGGCCCGCATCAGTATCAGTCTGAGGCGAGGCCCACATCAGTATCAGTTTTGGGATGAGTCCTAGGGTTGAGGCCCACATCAGCATCGGTATATGGTTTGGGGATGAGTCCCAAGGTCGAGGCCCAGATCATAAGCAGTTTTGGAAGGTCACATCACATGATCTAATTTGGCCAAGTGCAAGCAATGAAGAGAAAAAAGCTAAATCGAGTCCTGGGGTGACTAGTTAACCACCCCGCGAATAAGGGATGTATCAAGAACTTGAGCAATGAGACTAAAGGAAACTGAGAAATCACCAAGAGAGAATCGACAAAAAGGAACTATGAGCAGGCCCAGGGGGCGACCAAAGACTTTTGTAGGCAAATGGCACCAAGGAGCACAAGGAAAGCCTAACCCATCGGAATAGGAAACATATCCATGCATACATGCAAACATATCACATACATGCAATTTTTTTGTATTCGCAGGTTTGTAGCGGCAAAGACCATCTCATCAAGTAAATGTTCAAAAATGAGCCACATTCTCGCACAGCACGGTTCGGAAATGGACCACAACAGATTTCGAAAATAGCGCACCAAAATGGAGCACACACAACAGATGCCGAAAATGGAGCTCCAAAATGGAGTACACACGACATACGCCGAAAATGGAGCTCCAAAATGGAGCACACACGACAGATGCCGAAAATGGTGCTCCAAAATGGAGCACACACGACATATGCCGAAAATGGAGCACACACGACAGATGCAGAAAATGGTGCTCCAAAATGGAGCACACACAACAGATGCCGAAAATGGCACTCCAAAATGGAGCACACACGACAGATGCCAAAAATGGCGCTCCAAAATGGAGCACACACGAAAGATGTCGAAAATGGCGCTCCAAAATGGAGCACACACGACAGATGCCGAAAATGGTTCTCCAAAATGGAGTACACACGACAGATGCCGAAAATGGCGCTCCAAAATGGGGCACACACGATAGATGCCGAAAATGGTGCTCCAAAATGGAGCACACATGAAAGATGTCGAAAATGGCGCTCCAAAAATGGAGCGCACACAACAGATGCCAAAAATGGCGCTCTAAAAATGGAGCACAATTTGAAAATGGACCACCAGATCAACTCAGTTCGAAGCAGCAGGCAAGTCAGGCGGCAGCTGGCGAGCCATGTAAGTAAAAATGCATTGCATAACTTTGATAGGATTGTCATTGTCACACACTGCACAAGTCCCATAAAAGTGGTGGCGACTGTAGGCACTGCATTTTTACATATAAGTCCCGATGATGAGTCTCACATGGAGACACTTCCACTTTAAATTGTGGAAGTCGCAGGAAACGGACATCGGAAGCGAAGAGTCAGGAATTGACATCTTATTGGATTTAATTCGCTTGTTTAGCTTCGGGTTTGCTTGTTGGACCTATGTTTTAAAACACATCCCTAGCCCAAAACCAAAGCCACACGCCCACCTAGCCTAAAACCAAAGCCACACGCCCACCTAGCCCAAGCCCATTAAATCACATCCAATAATAATTAAAACATTTAAAACACATGTCAAAAAATTAAATTAAATTAAATCAATTAAATAAAATCTAATTAAATCAAAACAAATCTCATTAGTAAATTAAATAAATCAAATCAAATCTCATAAATCACATTCCTAATTAAATTAAATCACAAGCCTAAACTAAATGAAATCAAATCAAATCCCTATAATCATCTTCCTAACTAAAACAAATTACCTCCCTAATTAAAGATATCATTTCCTTATGATACACAAATTAAATATTCCCCCCATAATTACAATATTCTTTCCCTACCTATACAAGGTAAACCCCAACCCTTGCCTATAAAAAGAAACCTAAACCCAACCTTGAAACCCCTAGCTCATTCATCATACTCACGAAAAACATAAAAAAATAATAAAACATATTCTCCATCTCGCCCCACTCAGTAAAAACACCAAGCTGAACGCTCCATTCACTCGTCTTTTCCTCTCAACAAATAAATCCTTCACGTAGCCCTTCTTCAACCTAGAAAACACACTCACGCCTCTCTTCACACAACAAAGATACTCACGCCATTACCCACCAATAACAGCACTCACACAGTCCTCACTCACGCCACAAATAACAGCCCTCACACTGCCATCATCCACGCACAAATATTTCCCTCACGAAACATCCCCTCCTTCACCGAAAATTATATTATGTGCCGGGTGTATATGCCATCTCTCTCACAGCAGGTGGGCCCCACAATTGTGTGGGGCCCGCCTGCTATTAGAGAGATGGCATATACACCCGGCACATGATATACCACCTCCTCCTTCATATAATCAGCCCCTGAAACAGCTAATGAAATAACCCATGAGACAGCCCCTGTAACCACCAAAAATACCCCTGAAACAGCCTCTGAAACAGCTCCTGAAACAACCTCTAAGACATCCCCTATAACCACCAAAAATACCCTTTAATCAGCCCCTGAAATAGTCCCTTAGACAGCCCCTGTAACCACCGAAAATACCCCTGAATCAGCCCCTGAAACAGCCCCTGAGACAGCCCCTGAGACAGCCTCTGTAACCACTGAAAATACCCCCTAAAACAGCCCTTGAAACAGCCCCTGAGACAGCCCCTGTAACTACGAAAATACCCCTAACACAGCCCCTGACCACCGAAAAGTGCACTGAAAACAGTCCCTAATTACTGCAAAATAGTAAGCCAAAACAGTGACAGAAACAGTCACAAAATGGAGTAAAACAGCAGCCCAAACAGTGAAACAGCGAAGGAAAATGTTGAACCAGTGAACCGGAGGAGTTGCGGAGCATCAACCCTTCCGACAGACGTGTAACGCACTTCCGAGAGACGACATAAGAGGTTAGACTAGATGGCACTCTTTTTTTTATTCTCCTTTATTTTTGTTTATTTTCTTACTTTATTTCGCATAAGTATTGTGGATTGGTGTATGATATGACTTTCGAATGAATGGAATATGTGTTCTCTCTTGCGGTATATCGGATGGAAACCCGGACGTAAATTCCGTAGCTGAATCCGAATGGACGGTAGTGTGGTCTGCACTCAGGATACGATGCCATGTACCGCTTGAGAGACACACATATTTTGTTTCATCCAACCTTGTGTTTGAGCATGAATTAGTCGTTAGTATGTTATTTACTTTCCGCATGTTACTTATTTCTGCATTGTAATGTAATGCGCATGGGCTTATTATGTGATGCGACAAATGATTTGACGTGCCGCACTCGAATTCGAAATGCGAATGCGCTCGCAAATAATCTCGGGCTTGGGTTCGCTAATTCCAAATTAACGAATTTTCTGTTGCGTCGTAATTAAATGATTACGCCTAGCGAAGTCACTATTCACGTCGCTAACGAAGTTCGCCCGAATTAAAATCTAATTTTAATTCTGCGTCGAAATCCAATTTCGTTTAATATATCAAATATATTAATTTCTCAATTAATTCCAAATTAATCGTTATCTCTCTTTAAATGATATTTTATCCCAGATAAAATATCTCCTCAATTAATCCCAGATTAATTTTCTCTCTCTTCTAATTAATCCCAGATTAATTTAGAGTGCGAGTTATACATCATCGGTGAATCTTTGGGAAGCGACCCATGAGATCCCCGGATATGTTGCCAGTAAATTCGGTCGTCGGACTATCCGAACACGTGAGTACCTCGTACTATATTTTTTACCGAATTACAAGACAAGGTTGGCATCTAGCAAAGCGCCATGCCTCCCAAATTATCCGGAAACATCCTTACAGGAATAAAGGATCTGTATCAAGCGTAGTTTACCGTAGTATTGCGTATTTCTGTCCAGTATCGGATGATCACGTGCTAGGCCTGTGGTTGGAATTGTGTATGCCCCGTACGAAGCACATATCGGATGTCTGGCGACTAGCCTCTATAATCGGATATACATGACCTAGTCATAATATCCCAATAGCTGCATAGCATTTAAGAGAACCAGTCCCGTATCCTACGTGACCATCATCTCCATATTACTAGAGTGACACTTCCGTCTTGACATCACATCCAACACACTACGATTCTCGATATACCCAGAATCAGCGTACACGGAAACCGGTTAAAGCCCTGGATGAACTCAACCAAAGTATATTGATTGTCGTATGTATTAGCGGTGCAAGTCTCAGGTTAAGACAAAATACACCTACCCTGATTTCGGACTTCCATAGACACATAGTCATACTACTAATGGAATTCTGATGGGGTCTTATCCAGAGCGAAGCTGTTTCCCGTACCATCGGTAAAACACAACCTCCTATTACACTTGCATGAGTATCCTATACCCAAATATATGAGAATTATGTCGTTGTGCCCTCACAACGCGCACAAGTGTAATACTAGGGATATTTAATGATTTGTGCAATCTCCTTTGTCACATAGTTAATTTGTACAACAACACCATGATCTGTACAAATAGTGACGCTATGGGTCATAATTGTCAACAATCTCCCACTTGGCCTATAGCCAGTCACTCGAGTGCTTGACACCCGAACTATGTACGGTTGGCTCAAATTGCTGAGAAAAAGTTTTCGTCAGCGGATTTACATGATTATCGTCTGATGTGATTTATACGATCATCACATCGCCACGATGTATGATCCGAACGAATCATATGAATATCGAAGTATGTATCTGGATCGTTGATGAGACCATTAATTCTTTAGCCTGTGCTCAAGCCTAGCTTAGCTGCTAACAGAATTATATCTAATCTAATTAGATTTATTATCGACCCAGAAGGCTTCTATTGCCGCCTCAGCTACAGTAATAACCCGCATTTGTTGTTTATTCAGTAACAATATCTTGCTTGGAAGATTTCCAGCTCACTGTACCGTTATTCAAACTGTATAGTACCGTTTGCGACTTATAGTCATTTTATTGGTTTAGGAAACTTGCTACTGAGACCCCAGTCACTTCAAGTTCTCATTCTCCATAGATTAAGACAGCATCCTTAGTTCTCTAAGATACTAACGGATGTTCTTAACATCAATCCAGTGACTATCACTTGGATTGGCCTGTTTGTGAATCCATATGCTCAAAGCGTATGAGACACCAGGTCGCGTACATTTTTCAATGTACGATTTCTCGGAGAGTTTTCTCGAAAGCCAAGCTTTCACCGATAGTTTTTATGGGAATATCATTTCCAAGAAATGACATATTATCATTATTTATAGGACAGCCATTGTCAGTGCGCTCCTACTAACCCTCTTATATACACAAGAATCATTTCGTTTTGAATTAAATCATAAACTATTATGATTACATCAAAACGAAAATTCCAAGAACCTAATGTTTGCTTCAATCCAAACATGGATCGAATAACCCGCAAACCTTGTTTGCTAGTTTTGGTACGACAAAACCGACAAGATGTTGTAAACATCCTCCAAAAGGTTTCCCTTTCAGGAAAGCGATTTTCCCGTAAGCTGCCATATTTCATACATGAAACATGCAGCATTAGCAAGCATTATCCATGTATGTATTCCTTGAAGACTTATAGTACTAATAGGCACAATGCCTTGCGGTACATCAACTAGTATCCAAACTTGGTTGATATACATGGAATCCAATTCGGACTCATGACACTTTGCCATAATAGGGTGTCGATACCTTTTATCACTTCCTCATACGTTGTTAGTTGGTATACCTCAAAAGATTAACATCTTCACGAGGTGAGATCAGAAACCCATACGCCAGGTTGTTTTCTGACTTTCTCCGACATACGCGGTTTTTATGTATACGAAGATTAATGGTATAATTTCATCCTTGATGAACTATTTTGTGTTCCATTAGGATTCGATGCCTGTAATAGTATTACTCTGATTTTCATCAAGTTTTACTATCCTCCCACTTACCACTGCATATCGGTATTCCTCTCAGGAAAACAGCATGGTGAGCAACAATCTAATTGTTCTCAAGTGAGTTGTATAAGTACAATACTTTGGTATCCCTAGGATAACCTACAATTGGCACTTATCCAATTTGGGTTTTAGTTTGGTATCACCCAAACGTATGCCCAGCATACCCAAATCTTCAGGAATGTGAAACCCGGTTCCTTTCCCGTTAATATCTAATATGATGTCTGTCAAACAGATTTTTAATGGAACCTTATTCAAAATAAGTTCTTGCACTGTTAATGCTTATCCGTTGAAGGAAATGGTAGCTCAGAGCGACTCATGATTAACCTTATCTAACACAATTCGGTTAATCCGTTCGGACACACCGTCAAACTGACGTGTTCCGGGAGGAGTCCTCATTTGAAAGAATACTATACTCTTTCAAGTATATTAGAAACTTATTGCTTAAGTATTTTCCATTACGGTCTTACCGTGATGGTTTAATACTTCAGCCGATCTGTTTGTCTATTTCGTGTCGAAACTTAAAAGTTTCTGATTTGTGTTTCTTCAAAAGAAACACATAACCATAACGTGATGCCACATCCGTAAGGTCACGAAATATTCATATCCACCTCTAGCCTAGCTAGACATGGGCCCACATGCTTCACCATGAACTAGGGCTAACAGATAGGTGGCTTTTACACTTTTACCAAGTAAATGTGTTTTAGGCACATTGCCCAATAAACTAGATTCGTAGACTTTATTTGAATGATATCAAATTAGTCTGAGTACACACTCTTCAAAAGTGTGGATATATGATGAGCGGAAAATATATCAATATTTACCGCCCCTTTAACTTAATATTTTGTTTAGTTTCTCGGGTTTGATGAACGTTTTGATGTGTTTTAGTTTATTTTGCAGATAAAATAATATCGGGTCTCAATGAAATCATTTAGGATGAAATATGGGTCAAATAAGGGCAATTATTGGACTTGATATTTTAATTTTGGAGATTGGAAACTTGAAAGGGCGTTTTGACGAAGTGCAGTTTTGGAAATTCCAATTTTGCGCATCTGTCGTAATTTTGGCATAACTTTTGACTCATATATCAGATTGAGCTGATTCAAGTTCCAGATTAAAGAAGACTCAAATATCTACAACTTTGAAAGACAAAATAATTTCGAATTCTGAAGATTTCGTGCCCGAAATTGATGAACCATCCAGAAGTGTGTAGTGTGTAATTATTAAAGTCACTTTCAATCATTTTCAAAGCAAAAAAATAAATTAATAAAAAATTAATAAAAATTATCAAATCATCACCAAACATGATAAGAGATTATTGGAGCAATTAATAATGGATTTGGTGGAGCAATTAGTGGAGCAATTAGTGGAGCAATTAATAATTGATTTGGTGGATGATTTGATGGAGGCAAAATTTTGCCTATAAATACCAAGCCATTTCATTTGTAAAATTTATACTTTCTTCTAAGGAATTCCTTAAGAATACTAAGAAGATTGTATCTTGTTTGTTTATTTACAGCTTTCAGTAATTAATTTTCATTTTCGCACTTTCTTTTCTTTACTTTTCAGTTTTTACTTTCCGCAATTTACTTTTACGCACATTACTTTTCTTTATTTAATTTTCATTTTTTACTTTTCAGTAATGAGGAGGTAACTCCCTTTTGCTGGGGTAAAAGGTAAAACTTTTATTACTAATATTTAGATTAATCTCCCTTAATTATAATATATAAACTAGTTAAAACCTGACTTAACGAGGATACCGCCATATTGGTCGGTTGGTAATTATTTAAATTGGTTTTAACCTGACTAAACTAGATACCGCCTGATTGGTTGGTTGGTAATTAATTATTAATTTGACTTAATCTGGATACCGCCTATATGGCTGGTTGGTAATTATCATGCAAAGTTAATATATTATATTAAGGGAGATATCTAAAATAGAAGTAATAAAAGTGGATCCTTTTACCTCAGCATTTTCTTTTATTGTAATTTTACTTTATTTACTTTTCAGCAATTTACTTTTCAGCATTTAATTTTCAGTATTTTACTTTATGTCTTTTATTTAATTTAAGTTTTTTTACTACCCGTAAATATGTGTCGTAACTAAGCCAATTATCTGGGGTTGTGATGAAATCCAATATCACCGGTTTATAAAGGGTTAAATTATAGTTTGGGTAATTTAAAGGTTTACTTATTAAGTCTTAAGCTTAATGCTTCTTGTTGTCTGATCACCAATAAGATTGATGTGGTAAATCTAAAATGAACTAGACATAGGGATTTTAGGTTTCAGCCTTAGACTTAATAGCCCACGATCTTCCTTGAGGATAGATAACCCTTTAATAGATTTCCTTACAGGATAGACATATACCTGTCGGGCGGGGGTAGCCATAATTGGAACTTAAACTTAATGAATCCAGATAATTTGGTTGACATAGACATATGGTTCAATGGGTTAAACTGGGTATTTACGTCAGACCATCGACAGAGGCTTTTGCATAATTTCGTGTTCCAGGTTAGTAAACCGATTTATTACACAAACATAAAATAAACACTTCATCTTTAAAATGATATTGGAAGAAATCACAACCCTAGATAGTTTTTAATATTGAATTTTCTTAAAACCTACTTTCGAACAATTTTATTTACTTGTTTTTAAATTTAGAATCGTCACCATTTCAAATCAATCAAACAACCTGTTAGATACTAGTAATCATTGACTTCATAAAATTAATAGATTAGATATTAAGTCCTCGTGGGATCGATATTTTTATACTACTTGAACGATACGTGCGCTTGCGTTATACGTGTGTGTTTACGCCGGTCAATATACAAGTCTTGTTTAATTCTGTCCCCGACAACAATGCCACAATTAGTTTCTTAACTGATCAAATCAGTTTGAGCTATTTGTTTGTCATTTTATATGTTAGAAATATATTTATATTCAAAATATAAATTCTGTTTTTAACATCTAATGTGTTTATCTCAATATCATCTTTATATAATGAACACTTAGTGTTCTAGAATATAAAGGTTCACCCGCAACAGGTTAAACACTGATATGAAGATAATGTATCTAGTCAAACTAGTTACATTATAACAGTTTCCTAATCCTGCTCATAGCAGATTCTGAACAACAGCATATATTTTATGTACCACACTAAGTATTTAAAATCTAATTTTAATACTAGTAGTGAACAGAATATGACAAACATATTTGAAGTCAGAGCCTTGCTTGTCTTCAATTCATTCATGTCTGCTTTGTCCAAACGGCAGTCACGCTTTCATGATCCCGTTTACCACAATTAGTAGACATTTTGAGATATGTTCATTTATCTTCCCAGAAGATTATAATGATTTTGCCTTTGCCCTTTCAATACTCCAGACGCCTTTTGACCAAGCCTTGGCCTTCTAGAATATCGAAGTAAGGTGCGTCTTGCGCTACTTGCCTAATTGCAAACTTTGACTTTGTCTCTTGAGAATAGTCATTAACTCTCCAAGAGTTATTGTTGCAATTTTAGTACTTCTAAAATCTAAGGATAGATTCTTTGAAGATCCTTCAATTTCAGTATCATACTTTAAGGATCTAATCCTTAGTTCTGATTCAGAAATTAAGGAGTCTACTGCGACAAGCTAAATGGATTAAGTACTTAAGTTATCATCACAATAATCTTCCAAAGATTATGCTCTACTATTTGCTTAACTCCGAGCTTAGGCATAAAATGTTATTTTATCAAATAAAGTAACTTATTAGTTTTTCCAGGACCATCCTGAAATTATTCCCAATTTGAAAATTAAACCATTTTAATACATTTTCCCTAGGATTATGTATTAAACGTCAATCTTTCAATTTTATCTTGATTCTAATAGTCCAACTATTTAATCAAAGATTTAGGTACTATTTATTATAATGATTACAATAGTCCAACTATTTAATCAACTATAATTAATAGATTAAAATCAATTATATTGATTACTATAATCCAATTATAAAATCAACTATAAATGAATTGTTTGAATATAGTCCAACTATTATTAAAACAACGATTAAATATTAGTCCAACTAACATTTAATTTATATGACGAATGATATTTGTTTGAGCGCGTATGGCAAGTAATTAAACGAGTATTGCAAATTCAATTCTTGCCTCCCACTATTTTTCGGCGAGCCTCTAACCCTCTGACGAGTACTCGGGAAACCGTGTTTCCTAGTAGGCTAGGATCCCGTTAAATATCACACAATCTTGACTTTGGCCAACAATTGTATGATAATTACCTAGGTAGATCTCTAAGATCGATTGGATCCAATCCAATTCTAGATCCGGTAGGGGGACATCCAAGTCCGAAACATATATCTTATATATGCCAATACATCCAATGTATTACCTAACCTTTTTCCTCTGAATCAACTAAGCCTTGCTTTGGCACAACAAACTTAGTGATCCCAGTCAAGCGCGACCCATTGACCATGGAAAGCTTCGTAATCAATGTCGATGGACAAGAAGTGGTCTTGACTTTGGCCAACAAACCACAACTTGGACAAGACACTGACATGTAACAAAGCCTTCATGATTCAAACACATCTTCGACAGACAAAGGCCTTGACTTTGGCCAACAAGCCAATGTCGTCTTAGATCTTGAGTGAGAATCACTCAATGGAAGGAAAAACGCTTAATATTTTGCGAGGGTTTTTTGCGTGCAAATTGGCAACCAATTTATTATCTTTGTTAAGGTCTCATCATCATACACCCTTAAACATGCATTCTAAACACATAATAAAGCATATATGAAAAATAATAATGATAGCGAATGGATACTTTAAACAATTGATCCTAGATCAAATCTCTCCCTTTCTCTCTCCCGCTAGCACAAGTATCACTTCTACCCGTTACACTACACTTCTAAAGAAACCTCATTACATTGAGGGGAATAGGTGAGAAGAGAATACAAAGAAATGAGAGGTAATAAGGATGGACACGCAGGTCCAATTGATAAATCAAATTTATTAAAATTTCTAAAATTGTCCCACCCATCTAATATCCATCTGATATACATTATTCATGCATCGGAACCATGTATTCACACAAGCATGTTATCAATCAATCTAATCAAATTAATTAATTTGATAATTAGTGATCATCCAATGTTCAAACAACGATTTGATTTTGTTCGAGTCAAACTCGTTTTGCGAATAAGTACTTAAAGTACGAATTCTCGAATTAAATTAAACTACATCATTAAATATAATTTAATATGCATTCAATTCTAATTCGCATATTTAATTCCAAATTAAATAACACACTTTGATAATGAACTTTTATGACTTAAATTCCAAATTTAATCGCAACGGGTCTCAAAGCCCGATTAACATCCAACGTCAATTTAATTAAAGTCCAATGAGCTTTTAATTTATTTCTTAAGGCGTGGACTTTTGGTCAACTCGGGTCAAACTGAAAACCAAAGTCCAATCTGGGAGTTACCCCATAAGCCCATAAATTAATTTTGGCCCATTAGGCCCAATTAAACTTTAAAGTCCATTAAGTCGCATTTGGGATTTATGGTGGCGGTTTTGGGCCCAATTGCATCCAACCAATTTTGCCTAAACCCAACTTTGTACAACAAAGCCCAACAAGCTCAATTACAACATAACAAGCCCAAATCTAATTTATGCTCAACATGTCTCGGCCAAGGAGGGATAATTTTGTCCGATTCGGTTTCAATCCAATTAAACTCACAATCGACATTAAATCATCATCCTAATTGATTCTAACTCATCTAATGAATTAAAAAATCAAAATCACCAAGACATTTTAGGGCTATTCTATTCGGCCATGCTCACCAAATTTGGGGAAAATTATTCCAAATCAATTTTCATGAAATTGATCCAATCAATTTTCATGAAATTGATCCAATCAATATTCAATTCAAACATATTTAAGCATATTCATCAATCCAATTTCACAAAATCATGCTCAAAATCAATTTGCCTAAATTTTAAGCCCTAAACTTTTTCATGCTCAAACCTTGCTCTAGATGCCATTGTTGGTTTCTATTAAGGTCCCAAGATCAATTATAAGCATGAATCAAGTAAGAATAACAATCGAAGAAGTTGCGGAATACTCACATCGATCGGTTGAGCGATGCGGAGACATTAAAAACGAAATTCTTCCTCCTTCACTGCATTCAGCAGTGAGCAGATTTGCTCACTGGTTTGGCCTTCGTTTGGGTCCTTCGTCAAGCTCCGGGCTTCGTCGAACGATTCCCGGCTCATGGATGGACTTCCCTATCACCTTCACATATCTCGTAAGTGTGCTAGCACTTGAGATTTTGCCACAAAATCCCACTCTTTGCTTCCCTATCTGCTCGGCAAAAAACAGAAGAAAACCCACTGGTTTGGGCGTGAGAAGAGGGAGAAAAAGAGAGAATGAGAGAAGTTGTGTAAGTTGTTCATTTGATTTCCAAAATCCAAAATAAACATATACCAAATTTGTGTATTTGCTTTCTAAAAGTCAACACAACTTTTGGCTCCAAAATAGCATTAAATGCTAGCCAACAACTTCCATCAATCAATCCATCAATCAATCAAAATCAAGTGACAAGTTGTCACATCACTCAAAGTGACAATTAATTTGACGCTTGATGCAACTAATGATTTGACGCTTGATTTGACGTGTCGTACTCGAATTCGAAATGCGAATGTGCTCGCAAATAATCTCGGGCTCGGGTTCGCTAATTCCAAATTAACGAATTTTCTATTGCGTCGTAATTAAATGATTACGCCTAGCGAAGTCACTATTCACGTCGCTAACGAATTAATTCTAAATTAATTCGTTCTCCCGAATTAAAATCTAATTTTAATTCCGCGTCGAAATCCAATTTCGTTTAATATATCAAATATATTAATTTCTCGATTAATTCCAAATTAATCGTTATCTCTCTTTAAATGATATTTTATCCCAGATAAAATATCTCCGCAATTAATCCCAGATTAATTTTCTCTCTCTTCTAATTAATCCCAAATTAATTTAGAGTGCGAGTTATACGTCATCGGTGAATCTTTAGGAAGCAACCCATGAGATCCCCAGATATGTTGCTAGTAAATTTGGTCGTCGGACTATCCGAACACGTAAGTACCTCGTACTACGTTTATACCGAATTACAAGACAAGGTTGGCCTCTAGCAAAGCGTCATGCCTCCCCAATTATCCGGAAACATCCTTATAGGAATAAAGGATCTGTATCAAGCGTAGTATACAGTAGTCTTGCGTATTTCTGTCCAGTATCGGATGATCACGTGCTAGGCCTGGGGCTGGAATTGTGTCTGCCCCGTACGAAGCACATATCGGATGTCTGGCGACTAGTCTCTATAATCGGATATACATGACCTAGTCATAATATCCCAATAGCTGCGCAGCATTTAAGAGAACCAGTCATGTATCCTACGTGACCATCATCTCCATATGACTAGAGTGACACTTCCGTCTTGACATCACATCCAACACACTACGATTCTCGATATACCCAGAATCGGCGTACACGGAAACCGGTTAAAGCCCTGGACGACCTCAACCAAAGTATATTGATTGTCGTATGTATTAGCGGTGCAAGTCTCAGGTTAAGACCAAATACACCTACCCTGATTTCGGACTTCCATAGACACATAGTCATACTACCAATGGAATTCCGAGGGGGTCTTATCCAGAGCGAAGTTGTTTCCCATACCATCGATAAAACACAACCTCCTATTACACTTGCATGAGTATCCTATACCCAAATATATGAGAACTATGCCGTTGTGCCCTCACAACGCGCACAAGTGTAATACTAGTCTTTTATGTATTTATCGATATCCAATCTCGATAATACTCTGACTAGGGATATTTAATGATTTATCCTTCGTGGACTGATACTGTCTCATATCATTCTCCGTCCAGGAACAAATCACAAGTACCTCTCATCATTTATATATATCTATGTGATCTAATCACAAATGATAAGAGCGCAATCTCCTTTGTCACATAGTTAATAACACCATGATCTGTAAAAATAGTGACGCTATGGGTCATAATTGTCCAACATGCGCATGGGCAAATCAAGTTGGATTAAAGGTCCTCCACCTTGAGGGATGAAAAGCCTAAGGGCTACCTTTGCCACGACGTTTTGCCGCGCCGGACGAAGTATGCTCGATTGAATGGGAAATATGTTTAATCGGGCATACAAGGTCCCATATTATTTATTTATTTATTCATACATTGTAATCTAATGCGCATGGGCTAACTAAGGTGGGTTAAAGGTCCTCAATTCGAGGGAATGCCTAAAGGCTACCTTTACCATTATATTTTTCCGCGCCAGACGAAGTACACTCGATTGAATGTGAAATATGTTCAATCGGGCATACGAGGTCCTACATCGTGTATTTGTTTATCCATGTATGTGTTTGTGTCATTTCATATGCCATTTTGACAATCTCGTTCGAACGTGTTTCCAAACGCTACACGAAAGTATGCATTCTGCCTTATTCCGTTCGAACGCTACACGAACGTATGCATTCTGCCTCATTACGTTCGAACACGTTTACGAACGCTACTCGAACGCGCATCTATTTTTTTATCATGCATCAGGTCTTATCCCGTTCGAACGCGTTTCCAAACGCTATACAAACGCGAACATTATGTTTACCGTTCGAACGCGTTTTCAAACGTTACATGAACGCACATACAGTGCACAGACTTCTTTTCGTCACATTTCATGTATGTTTGCTTCTTTGGTCATTTCTTTTGCACTATATGATTAATCATATCATTTCATTATTTACGCTTAGGAAATTATCATCTACTTATATTTCTGCATTTATGTATTTAATGTGTTTATGAATCGTGTGCTTACCGTTATGTCGATTTACTTCTATGCATGCAAACTTAGGAGTATGATACTATTGGGAATATATGTTGCATAGACTAGGTTAGATTATTGCACAAATTCTTTCATTACAAGTGGCATAAGTAAGGGACCATTCTGAACTCAACGGTTTGAGGTCTTCCCTTGCGAGGGGTGAGTACGGCCTTAAATCATTTTCCTGGTTCACACCAGGTGGTGACTCCATTTTTAGTTCTCCGGTTTGGTCCCCCGCGGGCTACTCCGTACTCCCGACCGGGCGGCGAGCCCGGGACAGATTCGCCGATTTTTGTATCCTACAAGAATCAACCACTCAATCTTCCGAGCTATATCTCGAAACTAACAAACCGAAGTGTGGGCTTCACTCACAAAGATCAACCTCTAAACGTTTTAGAGAAATTGATATTGTCACAAACTCTTTTGGCTTTAGAAAGATGAGATGAAGAATATCAAATATCTTGTTCACTTTTATTTTTCTTTCTAATCTCAACTATTGAGAATATGATTTTTCTTTCTACCTTACTCACAACTATTGTGAATGTTTTAGCTCTCTCGTGAATTTCTTTTTCCAAAATGATAAGTATGATTTGCACTTGATTACCCAACCTTTGAGTGGGAATGGTAAAGAATATAAACTAAAGCCATTCAATCAACATCCACTCAATCTTATCAATTGTAAATGGCCAACACACTTGAGTGGAGTGTCAACCAAATCCATTAGATAATGGAACAAGTTAGGTATTTAGGTCAAAAACTAATTAACAAAAACTTGGTGGATGATTTGGCAAACCATTAAGGCTTGTCTTGATAATGAATTTACCATTATCAAATAATGATGTCATAATTATCTCATAATTATTCATTATCAATGATGATGTAATAATTATCTCATAATCGGATATACATGACCTAGTCATAATATCCCAATAGCTGCGCAGCATTTAAGAGAACCAGTCATGTATCCTACGTGACCATCATCTCCATATGACTAGAGTGACACTTCCGTCTTGACATCACATCCAACACACTACGATTCTCGATATACCCAGAATCGGCGTACACGGAAACCGGTTAAAGCCCTGGACGACCTCAACCAAAGTATATTGATTGTCGTATGTATTAGCGGTGCAAGTCTCAGGTTAAGACCAAATACACCTACCCTGATTTCGGACTTCCATAGACACATAGTCATACTACCAATGGAATTCCGAGGGGGTCTTATCCAGAGCGAAGTTGTTTCCCATACCATCGATAAAACACAACCTCCTATTACACTTGCATGAGTATCCTATACCCAAATATATGAGAACTATGCCGTTGTGCCCTCACAACGCGCACAAGTGTAATACTAGTCTTTTATGTATTTATCGATATCCAATCTCGATAATACTCTGACTAGGGATATTTAATGATTTATCCTTCGTGGACTGATACTGTCTCATATCATTCTCCGTCCAGGAACAAATCACAAGTACCTCTCATCATTTATATATATCTATGTGATCTAATCACAAATGATAAGAGCGCAATCTCCTTTGTCACATAGTTAATAACACCATGATCTGTAAAAATAGTGACGCTATGGGTCATAATTGTCCAACATGCGCATGGGCAAATCAAGTTGGATTAAAGGTCCTCCACCTTGAGGGATGAAAAGCCTAAGGGCTACCTTTGCCACGACGTTTTGCCGCGCCGGACGAAGTATGCTCGATTGAATGGGAAATATGTTTAATCGGGCATACAAGGTCCCATATTATTTATTTATTTATTCATACATTGTAATCTAATGCGCATGGGCTAACTAAGGTGGGTTAAAGGTCCTCAATTCGAGGGAAATGCCTAAAGGCTACCTTTACCATTATATTTTTCCGCGCCAGACGAAGTACACTCGATTGAATGTGAAATATGTTCAATCGGGCATACGAGGTCCTACATCGTGTATTTGTTTATCCATGTATGTGTTTGTGTCATTTCATATGCCATTTTGACAATCTCGTTCGAACGTGTTTCCAAACGCTACACGAAAGTATGCATTCTGCCTTATTCCGTTCGAACGCTACACGAACGTATGCATTCTGCCTCATTACGTTCGAACACGTTTACGAACGCTACTCGAACGCGCATCTATTTTTTTATCATGCATCAGGTCTTATCCCGTTCGAACGCGTTTCCAAACGCTATACAAACGCGAACATTATGTTTACCGTTCGAACGCGTTTTCAAACGTTACATGAACGCACATACAGTGCACAGACTTCTTTTCGTCACATTTCATGTATGTTTGCTTCTTTGGTCATTTCTTTTGCACTATATGATTAATCATATCATTTCATTATTTACGCTTAGGAAATTATCATCTACTTATATTTCTGCATTTATGTATTTAATGTGTTTATGAATCGTGTGCTTACCGTTATGTCGATTTACTTCTATGCATGCAAACTTAGGAGTATGATACTATTGGGAATATATGTTGCATAGACTAGGTTAGATTATTGCACAAATTCTTTCATTACAAGTGGCATAAGTAAGGGACCATTCTGAACTCAACGGTTTGAGGTCTTCCCTTGCGAGGGGTGAGTACGGCCTTAAATCATTTTCCTGGTTCACACCAGGTGGTGACTCCATTTTTAGTTCTCCGGTTTGGTCCCCCGCGGGCTACTCTACTCCGTACTCCGACCGGGCGGCGAGCCCGGGACAGATTCGCCGATTTTTGTATCCTACAAGAATCAACCACTCAATCTTCCGAGCTATATCTCGAAACTAACAAACCGAAGTGTGGGCTTCACTCACAAAGATCAACCTCTAAACGTTTTAGAGAAATTGATATTGTCACAAACTCTTTTGGCTTTAGAAAGATGAGATGAAGAATATCAAATATCTTGTTCACTTTTATTTTTCTTTCTAATCTCAACTATTGAGAAATATGATTTTTCTCTCTACCTTACTCACAACTATTGTGAATGTTTTAGCTCTCTCGTGAATTTCTTTTTCCAAAATGATAAGTATGATTTGCACTTGATTACCCAACCTTTGAGTGGGAATGGTAAAGAATATAAACTAAAGCCATTCAATCAACATCCACTCAATCTTATCAATTGTAAATGGCCAACACACTTGAGTGGAGTGTCAACCAAATCCATTAGATAATGGAACAAGTTAGGTATTTAGGTCAAAAACTAATTAACAAAAACTTGGTGGATGATTTGGCAAACCATTAAGGCTTGTCTTGATAATGAATTTACCATTATCAAATAATGATGTCATAATTATCTCATAATTATCATTATCAATGATGATGTAATAATTATCTCATAATTATTAATGATGTAATAATTATCTTATAATTATTATTTGATTATCTCATAATCAAAAATATCAGAAAATATAATATTAAACTAATTTAATATTATTTTCATTTATGACAAAAAAAATATTATTAATCATATTAATAATATATAAATATAATGTGAGCATATTATTAGACAATCTAATTATATTAGGTTTGCTACAGTTAATCAAGCTAGCACGGGGACCAAATGGACCTACGGTTTCGAGCTCCAATAATTTCGAAATATTAATTAAACTATTTAATCAAATATTACGAATTATTAACTTCGTGTTATTATTCTAAAAACTCGAAGTTGAACTCCCGTTACCGTAGATGGAAAAAATAAGCCGAACAACTTCGGTGTCCATCGATATAGTCACTACATATGGATATAGCTCTTCACGAATATCTCATAAATAGAGCCAGGTCATAAGTCTGTTATACCCCTCTAAATATTTTATCTCTTAAGCACCATTGATTCTATAATGAATAATTAATTCATAACAATTATGAATATAATACTTTCTTTTCGTAATAGGAAAGTTGAGGGCTCAAAATTGTTCAAGTCCCGAATCAACTCTTAAAAGAGATATTCTTCTACTTCTCGAAAGAATGAGTGAATTCCATATCTATGTAAAACGTTCACAGCTACACACCAAACCACACTCCCCAAAATATGTAGTTATTGGTAGGGACTGCTACACCAACCTCACCATAGTAAATCAAAGGACACAGCCTGACATGCAGGAGTTCGTAGTACACTCAGGATTAAGATTAATCCATATATGACCATCTAGTAGATAAAATAAATTTCTTGGGTTAACGGATTTAAAAGAAATTCATTATTATCTGAGTCCAGTCTTATATGATCATATCATACAATGTGCCTCCATTCCCATGTCACCACATGAACGAACCCGGATCAAGGTCGTCATACAAGTATAGAATGGACCACAGCTATAGATAAACCATAAACGTAGTACCCACTCTGTTTGCTCTCTATGGACAATTTAGATTACTAACTTTAGACTTAAATCCTCTGGTGCATCAAACATACATTAAGTCTGAAGGTACAAAAGTAATCAAGGTAAACAAGATAATTGGACATTATGCAATTTAAATCAAACAACTTTGCTAAATGAATAATGCGTTTATAATTATTACAATAATCAATTCCGTTTTACAACACATGAAGCTTTAGGGCATGTAGCCCAACAATCTCCCACTTGAACTAGAGAAAATGGGACATGTCATGTAATCCTAAACCTTTTAGGTGACCTTCAAAAACTGTAGCCGATAAGGTCTTTATAAACGGATCAGCCGGGTTATCTGCGGATGGAATCTGCTTGACAATGACATCTTCTCTCTGCACTATCTCTTTGATAAGGTGATATTTTCTCTCAATATGCTTCCCCCCTTATGGCTTCTTGGTTCATTAGAATCTTCCACTGTTCCATTATTATCGTAATAAAGTGTGAGTGGTTTATCCATATCTAGAACAACTTCTAGATCTACCAAGAATTTACGGAGCCAGACTGCTTCTTTAGCTGCTATATATTCAGCCTCCATAGTAGAGTCAGCAATACAAGATTGCTTTATACTCCTCAATACAATAGCTCCACCACCTAGGGTGAATACTGATCCAGATGTTGATTTCCTAGAATCTACATCTGTCTGAAAATCAGAGTCTGTATATCCCTTGAGGATCATTTTCTCACTAAAATATACTAGCATATAATTTCTCGTTCTCCGAAGATACTTGAGAATGTGTTTCACCGCCACCCAATGATCTAATCCGGGTTGGATTAAAACCTACTGACTACTCCCACTGCAAAATAGATGTCTGGTCTCGAGCATAACATAGCGTACATAAGACTTCCAACTGCTGAAGCATATGGAATATGTCTCATCTCCTCAACTGCTTGAGGTGTCTTAGGAGACTGTTCCTTAGACAAATGAATTTCATGTCTCAAAGGTAAATTACCTTTCTTAGAATTTTGCATTCCAAATCGCATAAGAATCTTTTCGATATAGGATGCTTGAGACATTGCTAACAGTCATTTCTTGCGATCCCGAATGATCTGGATCCCGAGTACATAACTTGCCTCTCCTAAATCTTTCATTTGGAATTGGTTAGCTAGCTAGATTTTCACGTCCGATAATATCTTTACATCATTCCCAATGAGTAAAATATAATCAACGTATAACACAAGGAAAACACATTCCCATCAATGATACGCTTGTAGACACAAGGTTCATCGATGTTCTTTTCAAAGTTATAAGACTTGATTGTAGTATCAAATCTTATGTTCCAAGATCTAGATGCTTGCTTAAGCCCATAAATGGAAATTTGCAACTTGCAAACCTTTTGCTCTTAACCTTGGGTTATGAACCCCTCTAGTTGTACCGTATAGATTCTTTCATCAAGATTTCCATTCAAGAATGCAGTCTTGACGTCCATTTTCCAAATCTCATAGTCATAATATGTGGCAATGGAAATAAGAATCCTGATGGATTTAAGCATGGCTACTGGCGAGAAAGTTTCTT
This sequence comes from Zanthoxylum bungeanum, assembly GCA_019454045.1. Taxonomy (NCBI): domain Eukaryota; kingdom Viridiplantae; phylum Streptophyta; class Magnoliopsida; order Sapindales; family Rutaceae; genus Zanthoxylum; species Zanthoxylum bungeanum. The sequence continues at coordinate 57,722 of SKCR01032185.1, forward strand.
CATAGTCAACTCCCTCTTTTTTGGTATAACCCTTTGCCACTAGCCTAGCCTTGAAAGTCTGTACTTTCCCATCTATTCCTCTTTTTCTCTTGTAGATCCACTTGTAACCTATGGGTTTTACTCCATTAGGTTGGTCCACAAGTTCCCAGATTGAGTTAGAGTATATGGACTCCATCTCAAGGTTCATGGCATTGAGCCATTCTTCTTTATCAATATCATACATTGCACTACAATAGGTCAATGGATCATTTATACCATCATAAGATGCATCAACTTGCACCTCACCATTTCCTAGATAACATTCAGGTTGTCTTACAACCCTCCCACTGCGTCTAGGTGGCATGATATTCTGATAAACTTGCATCTGAATTTCAGATGCTGAATGTGTTATGTCCTTGTCAACATTTGACAATTGTTCACTCGTCGTACCAGCAAGTAACTCATCAAGTAACACTTTTTTCGAGGTTTGAATTCTCTCATATAATCCTCCTCAAGAAATGTAGCATTTGTCGATACGAATACTTTATTATCTTCTGGATTATAAAAGAATCAACCCCTAGTTTCCTTATGATAGCCTACAAATAGGCACACCTGTGAACGTGGTTCCATCTTAGTAGTCTTGTTCTTTAGCACATGTATTGGACACCCCCATATGCAGAAATGTCACAAACTAGCTTTACGACCATTCCATAACTCTAAGGGAGTCTTAGGAACAGACTTAGAAGGAACTACATTCAGGATATAAATTGATGTTTCCAATGCATACCCCCAGAATGAACTAGGTAGAGTGCTATAACTAAACATTGATCTTATCATGTCTAGTAGGGTTCGATTTCTCTTTTCTGCAACACCATTTTGTTGTGGTGTTCCAGGTGCTGTGAGATGTGAAACAATTCCATGCTCAACTAAGAATTTCTCAAAATATCAATCAAGGTATTCACCTCCACAATCTGATCGTAGAATTTTGATGCTTTTACCTAACTGGTTTTCAACCTCAGCACGATACTCTTTGAACTTTTCAAATGTATCCGACTTGTGCTGCATTAGATAAACATACCTATATATAGAATAATCATCAATAAAAGTGACAAAGTATTCATAACCACCTCGTGCCTTTACATTCATCGGTCCGCAAACGTCCGAATGTATTAGCTCAAGTGGTTCTTTGGCTCTTATCCTTTTTCCAGTAAAAGGTCTTTTAGTCATTTTGCCTTCTAAACGGGATTCGCAGACAGGTAAAGTACCGAGTTTTAACTGATTTAAAACTCCATTCTTAATTAGTCTATCAATCCGGTCAAGGTTAATGTGACCAAGTCTAAGGTGCCACAGATAGGTATCATCATGAGAAATCTTTTACCGTTTTGTTTTAGATCTTTCAATCTTAAACATTTCAGTATTAAGCAGTGAATCATGCATTAACGGTCTTAATACATATAGATTATTTTCAGAGTTTCCCGTGCATATATTTAATCCATTTCTACTAATAATAACTGATTTATTATTAAATGAAACAGAAAAAACCACATTCCATAAGTTTTGTTACATAAATCAAATTACTGCGAAAACCAAGAATATATAGCACACCATTCAAACACAAATAACTTTTATTAAAGTTTAATTTGGAATCTCCCACTGTTTTAGCTGAAACAGCATCCCCTGTCTCAACTCTCATGGTAAAACTACCTTCAGCAAGGTCCCTCCATGAATCAAGTAGCTACAAAGAACAACAAACATGGTTAGTGGCACCATAATCAACAATCCATATGGATTTATCATCCTCCACCAAAAGAGACTCAATGGCAAGTAAATTGTATTTACATGTATTCTTCTCTTTAAGCTCAGCAAGGTATTTCAGACAATTCCTTTTCCAATGCTCTTGTTGTTCACAATGGAAACATTTTCCTTTGGCATTAGTTCATTTAGAGCCTTTTTTCTTTTTCCTTATCATTGGTTTTGCCTTTGCCTTCCAATTGCCTTTCTTCTTCTTCTTTGCAGATTTAGAAGATTGTAAACATTTGCCTCGGCATTGGACTTACGAGGACCATTCATAATGGACTCGTAATTGGTGAGCTCATTTAGCAGTTCAGTCAACGTTAAAGTCAACTTGTTCATAGGATAGTTGCTCTTAAACTACAGGAAACTCTTCGGAAGGGTTTCCATGATCATTGTCACCTGGCTTTGCACATTAATATGTGCACCATGGGTTTTAGCCATATTAAGATGAGCCATCATCCTTAACACATGTTCTCGGACTGATATGTCTTCCTTCATTCTAGCGGTCAATACAGAGGCAATTGCCTCATATTGTTGCCGGTCTGAAGGTTGTCCAAACATGTTCTGTAATGACTGCATAATCATTGATGTTGTCGCCATAGGCTCATGCTGTGCAGCAAGAACCTCAGACATGGATGCTATCAAATAGCTATGGGCTTTCTCATCATCTTTAATCCAATTATTATAGGCATTATGTGCAGCTCTACCAGTATTAGGTACTGGCTCAGGAGGACATTCCTCCATTAGGACAAATTTAAGGTCTTCGCAGACCAAGATAGCATTCATGTCACTTTTCCATTTAACATAATTATCCCCGGTTAATTTTTCGTGTTGTTTGATAATTGAGATAATTGCAGATGCCATGGCTGAAAAATAATAAATGCGCATTCAACATTCATTCATCGCATATTGAAATTGTCAAACATTTGGCATAAATTAAACATGATGCATGATCAATGTATAATGAATTAGAAACCTAAAAGAATTACTATGCCATGGTTATCTATCATCCCACAAATAAGTGCCACCGTAGGGTAGGACAAGTATTCGCATGATAGATTGAGACATTCTCAATTGATTAATATATCTAAAATACTCTTCTTATTTTTATTAATCAACTACTGTTATTTTGATCACAGAAGCTTTGATTAACAACTTAATCATTCCTTTGTGAGTGTGACCCGTTATTTCGAAACCCTTGGACTTAACTAGTGAAGTGCCGTTATAGGGTAGGTCAAATCACCAGATACATCTAGAGTCCATATCCTTTCGGAATCCAAACTTGATATTGACCCAATAAGGACACCATCCGTAGGGGGACAGGAACAAAGCTGCCACAATGCGCCTATTGAATCTCACGTTTTTGGATAACAATGGAGATCATGGGATATATTGTGGTATACCCCTCTCTCATTCACTATTTTGAAGTGTAAGGTTTCTATCTCACTAGTTTCTAATGTATTAAGATTATGCTCGGCTAAAACATATCTTTATTAATACTGGTGGATTATTAGTGATCTAATTTAACAATTTAACACTTAAAATTTTATCCACTAATCTTTATTAGTCTCTATTAATCATTAACTTAATTAAACTATTTTAATCAAGTTTACTTAAGTGAACTAATCAATTTTAACTTTTTAAAATATTAGTTCACTTATAGGTTTTAAAATTTTATAATTCAACTAATGGACTATATGTCATTAAACCATTTAATAGATTAGAAATACGTTATTTACTCCAAAGGTACGTGGAATTGTATCCCGAGTGCAAACCAAATTACCGTCCATTCGGAATCGGCTATGGAATTTATATCCGGGTTTCCATCCGATATACCAATGAAAATAATGTTCTCATAATGTCCATTTGTTCTTAAACTTGAATTCGTAATTTTTAAACCTTTAAACTAATTAATCTTATTAATCCGTTTACATGCATCTTATATTCTAATTTAACTTTTAATTTACATAAAATCATATTTTATTATTTGAATATCATGCATGTCTACATGTTATGGCATGTGAAAATGCAAGAGTAGGCACCCTAGGCTATATGATATGTTAATAAATAATTTAAAACATATATATATGCCATGTCTGGGCTAAAAATTTTTGTGTGGCGTTTGACGGGCGTTCGAACGTTTTCAGGCAGTAGACTAACGTTTGTGTGGCGTTTGACTGGCGTTCGAATGTTTTCGGTCTGGCGTTCAAACACTAGAACTTCATTTACTCCGTTCCGGAGCTTCAGGACTCTGTTTTGGTCCCCGTTCTTTTTATGGACTCGTAACGGAATGAAGTTTTACATAAATCTAAAAATTACGTTAACTGGGCTCTTATTTTTCTATACTAATCTAATTAGTACAATAAATCCAAGGCATCCCTTGGTCTTCAAATCATGCTCCATGGTGTGTTGTTGAGTTCTTCACGTAATTTCTTCTTCATAAGTCCTTCACGGCATCGGCTCCTCCAAGTTACAAATAGGGTTACATACTGGACTTATTATAAAGGAAATGAACTTACTTACAACATTGAAAGAAAATGACCTTATGGTCTTACATTCCCAAAACTAAAAATAAGAGCCGGAAAAAATTAACGATCAACGTAATACATTCATCTCATGAATCAAAATAAACATCCATCACATGAACATTCAAACCATTCATCTCATGAATCTAATTGTGCCTACTCATCACAACATGCATTCTAATAATCGATATCTCATATAAATTATTAAAACTGAAACTTAAAATAGAAGGGTTAAGAAAACTTTTCAACCTTAAGCTCTCGATGCCAATTGTTGGAGACCGTTTCCTTTTGCGCGGCTGAAGTTGCGAATGTGGTGGCACAGGATCCTTAAAATTTTCTTTGCCATATCCTTTGTTGAAGTCGAACTTTACAAAACTCTTGATTAATTTCCTTTGAGATTCTACTGTAGAATCAACCACTCAATCTTCCGAGCTATATCTCGAAACCAACAAACCGAAGTATGGGCTTCACTCACAAAATCAACCTCTAAACTTTTTAGAGAAATTGATATTGTCACAAACGCTTTTGGCTTTAGAAAGATGAGATGAAGAAGAACAAATATCTTGTTCACTTTTGTTTTTCTTTCTAATCTCAACTATGAGAAATATAATTTTTCTCTCTACCTTACTCACAACTATTGTGAATGTTTAAGCTCTCTCTTGAATTTCTTTTTCCAAAATGATAAGTATGATTTACACTTGATTACCCAACCTTTGAGTGGGAATGGTAGAGAATATAAACTAAAGCCATTCCATCAACATCCACTCAATCTTATCAATTGTAAATGGCCAACACACTTGAGTGGAGTGTCAACCAAATTCATTAGATAATGGAACAAGTTAGGTAATTAGGTCAAAAACTAATTAACAAAAACTTGGTGGATGATTTGGCAAACCATTAAGGCTTGTCTTGATAATGCATTTACCATTATCAAATAATGATGTCATAATTATCTCATAATTATGAATTATCAATGATAATGTAATAATTATCTCATAATTATTAATGATGTAATAATTATCTTATAATTATTATTTGATTATCTCATAATCAAAAATATTAGAAAATATAATATTAAACTAATTTAATATTATTTTCATTTGTGACAAAAAAAATATTATTAATCATATTAATAATATATAAATATAATGTGATCATATTATTAGATAATCTAATTATATTAGGTTGCTACAGTTAATCAAGCTAGCACGAGGACCAAATGGACCTACGGTTTCAAGCTCCAATAATTCCGAAATATTAATAAACCCTTCAATCGATATAGTCAACATATGGATATACCCCTTCACGAATATCTCATAAATAGAGCCGGGTCATAAGTCCGTTATACCCCTCTAAATATTTTGTCTCTTAAGCACCATTGATTCTATAATGAATAATTAATTCATAACAATTATGAATATTATACTTTCTATTCGTAATAGGAAAGTTGAGCGCTCAAAATTGTTCAAGTCACGAATCAACTCTTAAAAGGGATATTCTTCTACTTCTCGAAAGAATGAGTGAATTCCATATCTATGTAAAACGTTCACAGCTACACACCAAACCATATCCCCAAAATACGTAGTTATTGGTAGGGACTGCTACACCAACCTCACCATAGTAAATCAAAGGACACAACCTGACATGCATGAGTTCATAGTACAATCAGGATTAATATTAATCCATAAATGACCATCTAGTAGATAAAATGAATTTCTTGGGTTAACGGATTTAAAAAGAAATTCATTATTATCTGAGTCCAGCCCTATATGATCATATCATACAAGATGCCTCCATTCCCATGTCACCACATGAACGAACCCAGATCAAGGTCGTCATACAAGTATAGAATGGACCACAGCTATAGATAAACCACAAACGTAGTACCCACTTTGTTTGCTCTCTATGGACAATTTAGATTACTAACTTCATACTTAAATCCTCTTGTGCATCAAACATACACTAAGTCTGAAGGTACAAAAGTAATCAAGGTAAACAAGACAATTGGACAGTATGCAATTTAAATCAAACAACTTTGATAAATGAATAATGCGTTTATAATTATTACAATAATCAATTCCGTTTTACAACACATGAATCTCTAGGGCATATAGCCCAACAGGGCCCTACCTAGCATAGGAAAATATCATGACATTGGCCACCTCCTTGATCCATAGCTCGATTCTCTGAGATATTGGACTGTAAGGTTCAAAATTATTATTTTAGGTAGCATGGGGCAGGACGCAATCTCAGGCTCCCTTGTTGTTTCTTTTGGGTCGATACAGGGTTTGTGATACATCACCCCATTATGCTTATCTTTTTTTTTTATCTTGGTTTTTTTATTTTTGATGGATGACTCAGTGTAGGACGCCATTTCCAGTCTCCATAGCGATTACCAGAGGTTAAAAATCTTCCCTCATGATTAAGTCTTGGAAAGAAATTTGACTCGGGGCTACATTTGTTCCGCCGAGGCCATGTTGATGGCACAAAGAGGGTACATTCCATTGTCGCCAGTTTATTTGATGGCTCGGGGCTTTATTCATTCCGTCGTGGCCATGTTAATGGCACAAGGAGAGTACATTCCCTTGTGGCCAGTTTATTTGATTGATCGGGGACACGTTCTTTCCACCGAGGCCAAGTTGATGGCACAAAGAGGGTACATTCCCTTATGGCTAGTTTATTTGATGGCTCAGGGCTGTATTCATTCCGCCGAGGCCATGTTAATGGCACAACGAGGGAATATTCCCTTGTAGCCAAGTTATTGTTGCTTTCTAGATTAGGTCCCAAGATCATGAAATCAAGCACAAAATTCGCATGAATACACAAAGGAGTAAGGCGGAATACATACTCACATTGAACAGTTTGATGCTACGAAGAAAAAAACCATTTCTTCCTCCTTGTTGAAGCTCGGCATTGAGCATATGGAGTAGTGGGCTGCTCGGTTTCACTGGTTTTTGTCCCTCCAAAATTCGGCCATGGATGAACACCATGGAAGCTCCAAGCTCCAAGCTCCAAAATTGATTCCAAGCTCAAGGGTTCGTTTCCCTATCACCTATGTATAACTCAAGTGTGTGCTAGCACCACATCTTCTTCCTTGCTTCTCATAGATTCGGTCACAACCAGAAATTTTAGAGAAGAAACGGTTCCAAACCGTGAAGAAGAATGAGGGAAAAGAGAGGGAGAGGAGAAAACGTAAAGTGAGGAGAGAGAGAGATTATTGAAAAATAAAATTGTAAAATGCTTTTATAATTTCCCAAATTAATAAAGCATTTACCATTTTAAATTTCAAAAAACAAAAGTCAAAAGCAAAAAGCAAAAAGCAAAAAGCAAAAAGTGATTTTCAATCAACTCACATCAATCACTCAATCAATCAATCTAATTGTCACATCACTCAAAGTGACATGTGATTTGACGCTTGATGTGACTTGTGATTTGACGCTCGATTTGACTTACGTGCCGCACTCGAATTCGAAATGCGAATGCGCTCGCAAATAATCTCGGGCTCGGGTTCGTTAATTCCAAATTAATGAATTTTCTGTCGCGACGCAATTAAACGATTACGCCTAGCGAAATCACTATTCACGTCGCTAACGAATTAATTCTAAATTAATTCGTTCGCCCGAATTAAAATCTAATTTTAATTCCGCGGCGAAATATAATTTCGCATAATATATCAAATATATTATTTCATCGATTAATTCCAAATTAATCGTTCTCTCTCTTTAATTAATATTTTATCCCAGATAAAATATCTTCGTAATTAATCCCAGATTAATTTTCTCTCTCATCAAATTAATCCCAGATTAATTAAAGTGCGAGTCATACATCATCGGTGAATCTTTGGGAAGCGACTCATGAGATCCCCGGATATGTTGGCAGTAAATACGGTTGTCGGACTATCCGAACACGTAAGTACCTCGTACTACGTTTATACCGATTTACAAGACAAGGTTGGCCTCTAGCAAAGCGCCATGCCTACCCAATTCTCCAGAAACATGCTTACATGAATAAGAGATCTATATCAAGCATAGTAAACTGTAGTATTGTGTATGTCGATCCAGTATCGGATGTTCACGTGCTAGGCCTGGGGCTGGAATTGTGTCTACCCCGTACGAAGAACATATCGGATGTCTGGCAACTAGTCTCTATAATCGGATATACATGACCTAGTCATAATATCCCGATAGCTCGAGCATTTAAGAGAACGAGTTCCGTATCCTATGTGACCATCATCTCCATATGACTGGAGTGATACTTCCATCTTAACATCACACCCAACACACTACGATTCTCAATATACCCAGCATTGGCGTACACAGAACCTGTTAAAGCCCTGGACGACCTCAACCAAAGTATATTGATTGTCGCAAGTATTTGCGGTGCAAGTCTTAGGTTAAGACCAAATACACCTACCCTGATTGCGGACTCCCATAGACACATAGTCATACTACCAATGGGATTCCGTAGGGGTCTATCCAGAGCGAAGCTGTTTCCAGTACCATCGGTAAAACACAACCTCCTATTACACTTGAATGAGTATCTTATACCCAAATATATGAGAACTATGATGTTGTGCCCTCACAACGTGCACAAGTGTAATACTAGTCTTTTACGTATTTATCGATGTCCAATCTCGATAATACTCTTACTAGGGATATTTAATGATTTATCCTTCGTGGACTGGTACTGTCTCATATCATTCTCTGTCCAGGAACAAATCATAGAGACCTCTCATCATTTATACATCTAGGTGATCTAATCACAAATGATAAGAGTGCAATCTCATTTGTCACATAGTTAATTTGTACAACAACACCGTGATCTGTACAAATAGTGACGCTATGGGTCATAATTGTCCAACATTTATTGCATCAGCTCGGGGTCGGGTTAAATCCCACAGAGGTCTTATTAAATTCTTTGGCATGGAGTTGGAGTTTCTCCCATATGTCCAAGTGTTGATGACACAATGAGGGAATATTCCTTTATGGACAAGTTACCGCATTGACTCAGGGTCGAGTTACGTCCCACGGAGAGCCTTATTACATTAGTTGGCATATGTTTGGAGCTCCCTTCTGGCCAAGTGTTGGTGGCACAAGGATGGAACATTCCCTTGTGGCCAAGTTACCGCATTGGCTCGGGGTTGGGTTACATGCCACTGAGGCCTTATTATATTCGTTGGCATGGGGTTGGATTTTTTCCCTCATGGCCAAGTGTTGATGGTGTAAGGAGGGAACATTCCCTTATGGCCAAGTTACTTCATCGGTTCAGGGTCGGGTTACATCCCACTGAGGCCTTATTATATTCGTTGGCATGGGATTGGCGTTTCTCACTCATGGCCAAATGTTGATCACATAATGAGGGAATATTCCCTTATAGCCAAGATACTACATCGGCTCGGGGTCGGGTTAAGTCCCACCGAGGCCTTATTATATTCATTGGCATGGAGTTGGAGTTTTTCCCCATGTCCAAGTGTTAAGGACACAATGAGGGGATATTTTCTTGTGGCCAAGTTACCGCATCGACTAGGGGTCGGGTTACATCCCATCTAACCTTATTATATTCGTTGGTGTGGAGTTGAAGTTTCTCCCACATGGCCAAGTATCAAAGTTAATGCACCTGCTCAAGGCCAAGTGTGTCTACCAAAGTCCATTTCTGTGTTGATGGAATTAGTATGAAAGAGAAGTGGGCAAAGGCCACTCTATTTGAAGAAGTACTAAGCCTCCCAAGTGAAATTATTCCAAGAGTGGAATTAATTAGGGTTCGGGCATCAGAGTTTGTTAGTAGTGTGATCCCTTAGGGGAATGAATGGATTAATTTTGATGAAAATGGTTGAGTATGGAAAGTTGCTGCCACACGTCGGGTATTTGTTCAGTTAGCAATTCAAATAAGAAAAGGAGAAGGAGATGTGCAAATATAAATCTCATATGTTCATTGGAATTTAATTATTTGTTACAAAGGGTCCATCAGGGTCACCCACATTAAAAACACAACAGCATCAAAACAAATAAAAAATGGATCGTCAAGGAGAAAATACATCAATGGCAGCGGCAGAGGTAGGTACATCAGTGGAAGCGGCAATAGAATTTGCATCAGTAGTATGGATATGAGCATCCTCAGCTGCAGTAATGGAGGAGGGGTCGATGACCTCTTCAGTTGGGGAAGTGGACAGGGAAGGTTCTTCAATCAATGCAGCTGAAGTTGATGGCCTAGTAGTTTCTTCGGTCTGGACTGCAGCAAGAAGGGAAGAGTCGAGATCCTCTTGAGTAGGAGGCAATACGATCATCGGCTCGAGGTCTTTGATGGTCTCAGGGTCTCTTAAAATTTAGCCAAAGGCCTCTTCCTCGGTTTTCTCCCTCTAACAGAACTTCATGAGTCGGTGTATCACATCCAAATTCAGGCCGGGTTGAAGCATCTCAAATATCTGCTTGAATTCTTCTAACCCTTCAATATTGGCTTCCCCTTTGGCAGCCTCCAAATGACCAAGCACCTCGGACAACTCGATTTCCATCATGTTCAAGTCTTCCAAAGCCTTCTCCATTTGACCATTTTTCTCCTCGAGCTTGATCTCAGCTGAGGTGGCTAGCCATTGCTGACGTTTGACCTCGTCTTTACCAGTGAAACCTAGTGTTGGGATATATACCCTAGAGCTTCATGTAATGTAAATGGTATTATATTTTATGAAATAAACTTATGCATTATTCGTTTATCAAAGTGTTTATTTTAATATCGCATATTGTAAATTATCTTGTTTACCCTAGATTACCCATGTGCCTTCAAACTTAGTGTTTGAGTGTCATACACAAGAGAATTTATGTCTAAAATTAGTAATCCAAAATAGTCCATAGATAGCAAATAAAGCGGGTACTTTGTTTGTGGTTTATCTATAGTTGTGGTCCATTCTATAATTGTATGACGACCTTGATCCGAGATCATCCATGTGGAGATATGGAAATGGATAGTCCAATTATATACTCACATATGAAAATATTATTAATATGATTAATAATATTATTTGTCACACTTGAAACTATATGTTAAAATTTAATATATGGTTTTAATAAATATATGATATTTAAACACATGTTATTAAATTATATAAGATATAATTTAATGAAATGTCAAATTTGGAATTTCCAAATTTTGGATTTTGGAAACCCTTGGATTCAATTTGGAAGTTACACTTTTTATTAAGTGATAACTTATTAATTTTTATTATATCTTTCAATTATGGTAATTGAAAATTTGATATTACAAATTTTTTTAAAATTCCTTGCCTTGGCCGAATTTCACATGGGTGGAAAGGGGAATGGTTTTGTTTATTTTGGAAATAAGAAATCCTAAGTATAAAAAGAATTTTATCTTTTTTGCTTAACCTAATCATTCTAACCCTAGCCTCCATCTTCTTGTTCTTGAAACTCTCTCAAGTGTTGAGAAAAATAAAAGAAGAACAAAAAGAAAAATTCAAAAGAAAACCTTGTGTTACATTAATCTCTAAAGTGTTTAGGGATTTATTTTGTGAGTCTAGCCCACACTAGTTTCCGCTATTGAGAGACACAGCAAGGAAGTCCTTTTGGTGTTGAACCAAAATCCATCTTCTATCTTCTCATTTGACCCACGGCAGTGAGCATTGTTTTTGCTCACAGCTGCACATTTTGGGGCTCGATTTGTTTTGCTTTTGATCCAGAATATTTAAGGAAATTTAAGGGGTATTTTGGGGCTATGCTAGGAATTTTTTTGGTGGAAAAATTATACATGAAATATAGTAGAAACCGATTCAATCAAGGGCTGATTCGGGCAGTGAGTTAGTTGCATTTCGGGTCCAAAATAGTCCAGTTTTGTGAATTGTTCGGAGGCTTTTTCAGGGCTAAAATTTTGTCAAAAACAAAAGTAACATTTCAGTCTTGGTGTTGGTAGATTCGGCTATTCAGAGAGAAGGGTAGAAAAAATTTTCAAGTCCGATCTCGGGTGCCTAACGTGCTTTCGCTGCGTTAGGAAAGTGGTTCATATACCTCGGCCCTGACATCATCCCTCTATTTCTTCATAAATTCATAAGCTCGATGGAGGGAGGCAATATTGGCTTTGCTGCCTTCCTCAGATTGTTTGAGGGTCCGGATCCCAGCTTTAGCTTCCTCCGGCTCCATTAACAATTCTTGTTCCCTCTCGGTCAGGTGACTCTACAGTCTTTGGGCCTGACCTCCTTCTGAAAGGGTACTTGTCAACAAGTCTTTATTGGTGGCCATGAGATAGACTATTTGCAGCATAGAAAACATGGTCAGTATAGAAAAATGAATGAAAACAAGTTATAAGGGAGAAGTCCAATTACCCTTGAGAGGGACCTGCATGATCTGGCGATGAGGTCCTCAAGTGAGAGACTTTCATACTTCGTGGCCTTCTCCAAGTCTATGGAATCAGCCACATGATTAAAGGTTTGGAGGAGATGGGCAACCTTGTCTCTCAAAACCTCGATAAATTTATTGTTGCCCAACGGTGGGGCCATTCAGGGAGGGACTTTTGGAGCTTTGCTCTTTTAGGCCATTGTTCTCCTCCTCGGAGCCCCCCGATCAGATGATGGCTTCTTTTGGTCGGACCGGAGGGGAGCGATTGCGGCTTGGACTGGTCGGGAGGTGCTCGTAATCTGAACGGCTAGCGTGACACGTGTAGATTAGATTGTAAAGGTCAAGATTAGGCGAGTGGCGGGGCATTTGAAGGCCCTGATGGTGGTGCTGCAGTAAAATGGGAAGACTTTTGCTTGGCTTCTGGCTGGATAGGGGTAGCCATTCAAGGTCGAGAGCTGCTATACCCGCCCCGGGAGGCCCGTAACATCTTCTAAGTGCACTACAGAGGGGTTCTGGATCCAGACATTCCTGCAAATAGAAGAATACCATTAGAGCACACAAAAAAAGGAAAGCAATGAGAAAAAGACTAGCGGGTCAGTCAGAACCTACTAGTCTGCCTCGACTGGGGTGGAAAAGTGCTTGGGATGAGGCTCGAGTCGGTGAAGGCCGATGGATTAATGAGGTCCTTGTAATGGTCCATGAACTCCATCATTTTCCTCACCCTGGCCAGAGTCTCGTAGTGGACTTTGGGGAGGTCTCCCCAACTAGCTACAGAAGGTTTGGAAGTTAGTAAATTATGGAAGTTAATCAGAAGGGAATCAAAGGTCGAGTCGTTACCTCTGTCAAAGAAGATATTGGGGACTGTGATGAGTTCACCGTCAACTGACTATTGTTGCACCAAGGGACCTACAGTGAAGATCCATTAGTCCTTGAAGTTTTTGTTGTGGCCGGGAGATTGGTGATAAGATGGGAACCCCGGCATGAGTAGAGAGACAATACCAACCCTTGTATTCTTTTGGGTTGGCGTTCATTCGGTACAACCTTTTTAGTTCGAAGAATGTCGGCTCTCCCAGCCCGGCTCGGTTCCAAATGACGTACAACCCGACCAAAATCCTCCAACTGTTTAGGTTCAATTGGCACTGAGCTATGTGCATGGAGGATAGCATCCTTGCAAAGTAGCCTTGAATGGGTAGTCGCAATCTCATGTTGAAGAAAGCTGCACACAGTGCCACGACACCATTATCAGGTCGGCTCGCCAAACTCCATTCCCTCATGAGGTTTTGGATGATGTCCTCTAGAATGTCGAACCTTTCCCTCACTGCTCCAGCCCAGCCTCGGTGATTGATGAAGTTTGATCCATATCGAGGTTCGCGAGGTCAAGACGGGTGTTGCTTGTTTCGGGATTGGGTACCCGCTTGTGATAGGATTGGTTGCCCTCCTCGGAGGTGGAAAAAGTGGTGTCATAGTCACTGGGACTCTCAGATCCTGAGCTGTGTATGACTATGTGTGTGGGTGGGGCAGTAGGCAGGATCTCAAGAGGAGTGAGGAAAGAAAACTCAGAATCAGACATTCCTATTAAGACATGACCCGAGACAGAAGGTTAGTTCACAATCTTAGTTAGTGAAGCATACTAAAACTAGGGTTATCATCATCATCCCTACATAGTAACTAACCCTTAAAAGCTTTAAGTGCCCTAAGCAATGGCAGAACAAGTAAGTCTTCAAAACACAAACGAAATCAAACACACGCTAATACTCAGAAAAGTATGCCTGCATATACACATAAATAATTGAAAATCCCCCTATGAGTAAACACATCCCCCATATTCCCACTTCCAAAAAAACACTACCATGAAAACGAACAACATAAACACAAGAACCCAATACATGCGAACTACCACATTTATTGACAAAGTAAAAACATAAATAAAGAGAGAAGAAGTTAGAAGGAACTTACTTGTTCAAATGGATGAAAATACTAAGAAATTGGAGAGGAAGTTGAAGGCTCAGAATCGTGAGTGGTTGCTGCCACGTGTGATGAGGGTCTCACTCGTTGAATTCAAATGGAAGGATAAGATTTGAGCCATTATTTAGTTGGGATACGACTATCTTCGGTTTTGGCACGCAAACCATGGGTACGTGACACATGGCATCTCAGGGAGACCAAGTGGAGGAAGCCCTAGAATGATGTGACAGGCATTTGAAGAAGGCCATGATTGTTACAAAACTTCCAAGGGATGGCTTGGGAAACCCAAGAAACTCCAACCGATTGTGGATATAGCATTCGTCACAAAATGAATCTTTTGGCGATACAAATATTTTTATGACCTGAGGATGTGGCACTATAGATGATAATGAAGCATGACCCGAAGATAGAGGAGCCACCACACCCTTATTATAGTTCCCGACATCAACTTACCAACTCATTGATACCGAGAATTAGGGGACAAATATTGATGGTGATTATTGACCCCGAAGAACTATAAAGCATGAAGAGGGGTGGAATGGGTTTTTGGCGCTTAACAGATGAAAGTCCAAAATCTTCGTGAGTATGAGAAGTCAGAATAGAGGACCAGAGCCTGAGGCGCAGATGAAGACCGGCCCGATGAGAAAGATTAGATTTGGTAATGTCTATGCAGATGAAGACTTACTTGAGATCGTCAGGAGATAGGTTTTGTACTTGTAACAATGAGAGTGAGATTTGGAATAAGCCAACTGAGGCATGGTCACACACACATGAGTAAGCTTTATTAGAAACAAAGAAACATAGGAATGTGATTATTAGAAGATGCAAGTAACAAGAAAATCATAATAGTTTAGACTTTCATCAGGGGAAGATATTTCCAATTTTTCTACATGCCCATGACTAAAGTGGCCAAAGAGCTTAATGTTGGTTTGACCATTGTGAAGAGAATTTGGGGGAAGTAAAGGCATCTCTACCGACCCGACATGGTAAAGGGAACAAGGAGGAGCATCTCTGACTTTGGTACACCGACCCGAAGAAATTGGTCGAGGTTGTAGCACTATGCTCGCTTACGGATGATGTAAGCCCTAAAGGAAAGGTTAAGCCTCACAGCGGCTGATAGGATGGAAGAGGGCCTCAAGATTATCAACTGACACATAAAATCACGTGAGTGTTTGAATTACAGGTTGGCACATAGGCAGAATGTGTAGCAGTTATCAAAAAATTATGAATTAATGAGGTTCGGATGGCAGAGAGTGGTTTTGTCAGACGGCAGAGCTACTATTTGTAGAGTGATTGGGGAAATGAGTCTAGGCAATGATAATAGGGTAATGTGGCTGACGTCACGAATTGGTGTAATAGTGAATCTGGACCCAATATATAAATGAGTTGAATACTCTGGTGCAAGGGTTTTTCTTCTTCTTTTTGGAGCACTTTTTAACATTTACACAACTTGTAAAAAGAGAAAAAAAACACTTAGTGTAAGCGAGAGATAAGGAGGTCGATTTGACCCGAGGTGATAATAAAAGTTCTTTTTTTCTTCCAGTGGATGTAGGTTGGATCCATTCCGCCGAACCATGTTAAATCATTTGTCTTGTCTATATTTTCTAATTTGCTTGTCAAGTTTGCTTTGGTTCCCAACTAACCAAACAAATTCACTGTTTTGGGGAAGGTTTGTTCGAGAAGTAACTTTTCTTGAATTATCCCTAAAACCAAAAACAGCCGTCAACATATATAAATACCAACAAAAGAGCAGAATGAAAGGATTTCCTGTAATATCATACCCCATTTAAATTATTATTTTTCCTTATCCCCAATACACCCACTTTCTTATGTCTCTCTTTTTCCCCACAAACTCAACAACTCCCACCCTAATTCAACTAATACCGCCACTTTATAAAGCAAAGCATGTTCTCTTTAATATTCTACCAATATTTTTAAAATAAAACCCCAAGTCTTAATTCTTCCCAAATTTCACAAACTCCAAAATCTTGATTTTTTTTTATTTTGTTAGTAAACTTTAAAGATTTTGAGTGAGATGAAGTTTGGTAAGAGATTACAGAAACAAATTCAAGAAACGTTGCCCAGTTGGCGAGATAAATTTTTATCATATAAAATCTTGAAGAAGCAAGTGAAATTGGTTTCTTCGGATCCGCCATTGTTGAATGGATCGCTTGAGTTTGTGAAAGCAGAGGCTCAATTCATTTGCTTGTTGAATGTCGAGATCGAGAAGTTCAATTCTTTTTTTTATGGAGAAATAAGAGGATTTCGTTATCAAGCAAAAGGAATTGCAACAGAGGATTCAGAGGGTGATTGATACATGGGGACCAAACGGAACTCAACCTTCAAAGTCAATTTATAAAGAGGAGATGGCAAAGATTAGGAAAGATATTGTCAATTTCCAAGGCGAAATGGTGATATTAGTCAATTACAGCAATATCAATTACACGGTGGTAGGATTTGCTCAATGGCTCTAAGGACTTTAAAAGTGCTATACTTGGGTCATAGAAGGAGGATCAATAGTGATGGTGGATTGTTGTGTTGTTGTTTGTTAATTGGTTTGATGGATGGATTTGTATTTTGGTGTTGTGTGGCTTTTAGCGTTGCTGGTCCAGTGGTAATGATTTAGATTGATTTATATTGGTGAGAAGTTGTTTTGTTTGAATGATGGGTTTGGTGGTTGTTATCTTCATATTCTTGCTCAATACATGATTCCCAGAGACTATACAATTTGTATCATGTTTCCAAATACAATCTGTGTGGGTGATGATGAGTAAATAGGGTGATTGAAGACAAATCCAGAGGAGTTTGAGAGAAATTTCTTGGAGTTTTAGAGAGAGAACCGAAAGCATGAGAGATGATTATCCAGAATAGAGATAAAGTTCATAGACAGAGAAGGAAATGGAGTTTTTGACGTCGTCTAATCTCCGTTTCCGGCAAGTGACCACATCTGGAGCATCCCCTCGACGAGATGGATCCATTGACAATGGACCACCGCCGATCCACTACCGGATGTGCCCTCACGCGCTGGCCATGCGCCGGTAACTTGCTGCCCACGCTCTTCACGCGTCGCCGCGCGTGTATGACACCTCCCGGACTGGAATTTTCGCATCATTGAGATACGTGAGTTGGACACTTCATTTGCCTAAATCGAACCTTCGGTTGTTGAGAAACGAGTAAAATACAGTTGTTATCGGTGTTTAATCGATCGTCGGTAACCGCCGTGTTTCAGCCCCTACCACTACCATCGCCGTGATCCTTGAGGTGTTTTCTGACCAGCGGTTCCTTCGTTGAGAGATTTGGAGGTCGTTGGAGCTCGATTCTTAGCGAGGATATAGACATATTAAGAGCTTTTGTATGGATAGAGGTAAGTACAATACATGTTGATTCCCTTAACATATTGTTTATTGATTGATGGTTGTCGTGAAAGTCTATATAAATATGTTGGTATAATTATAATTATATATATATATATATTTATATATTTTGTATGAAGATATAAACATTGGTTAATTGAAAGCATGAGAAAAATGAATTCATGATTATTGAGATGAGATTGATGGATTGGATGCGAGATGTGATTGTATTGGATGATGTGTGTTGTTGTGTTATGCTGCCGGGTCTTATATGATAGTGGTCGGAGATGAGATGAGATATGATGATACATTAAGTGAGATGATATGATGGAAAACCTTGGGAGTTGTGATGAGGTACTCTACCATTGGTTTTGATATGGTGGGAAACCTTGGGAGTTTTGATGAGGTACTCTCCCATTGGTTTCAATCCACTGTTATACTGGACCCGGATTAGCAACCATGTTTGATGGATGTTTGTATTGTTGTGGGATGTTTGATTGAGTTGTTATTATAATATATTTTATTTTCATATATTATATTATATATATATATATAATCCTGTTTTGTTGGTGAGGTCATGTTGAGAGTATGAGTGTTTTACATACTGAGCTCATTAAGCTCACTCCCATTGGATGCATGTGCCACAATTTTTTTTCGGGTTGGTCCAGACATTTGAGTCGTCATTTGCATTTTATTAAGACTTGTGTTGTAAACCATATAATTGGTGTATAATTCATGGATTTGATAGTTATGATGTAATAATTGTGCATATTTGTTTGGTTGGATTGACATATAGAATGCTCGAGCTAAAGCAGTCCATGAATCTCTTTCTAGGGTTGGGCCCGCTCTAGGGAGGGGGTCGTGACAGATTTGGTATCAGAGCTTAGGGTTTAGGTTCTGTAGACACATTGCATTAGATAAGGGTATTGAAATGGTAGTTTTGTGTCCGTAGGAAAATATCTGGATGTGGCTGTGGTGCTGGTACTCAACGTGAGAGAGGGATAGTTTGATGATGCGTGAGAATATCGAGTAATAGTATAGAGAGACCTCACACTTAGCCGATAGATCTTAAAATTTGATATAACTTTATCAGGTGTCTCGCCGATTATTGAGGATAATGAGGGTTCTAGACCTATACTTCCATTAGTTTCGACAGTTGCCCACACCGCTATTCCTATAGCTGCACCTAACATGATTTCTACGGTTGTACCTAATATGAACCTCATGTCGCAGTTATAACATCATCGTGGGTTAGTAAGTTGAAGACATTAGAACTTTGGCTTTCGAGAAAGGAGAAAGAAGACTTTGTTGACACTCATGTATAAGCAAACAAATGCAATAATGCGAACAAAATAACAAAATATAACAGTTAAGATCACATTATGGAATATAACAACTTGGCTGCATTCCAAAGGTCTTGAACATATTTGGAGTCTAGAACTGCTCGATCAGTGACTGGCCATTTACAAAGCTTTTGGTATATCACTTTAGCTCTAGCAGACTTTGAACAAGGGTTAGGATTGGCAGAGGAGGATGCCATGGAAGAAGTTTCGAGTAATTCCTTAAGAACTCATGCATCTCTTTATAGGGAGAGATAACAATAATTTCTTCATGAAAAGATACTTTCACAGTATCCATGCATAATTGGAAAGGATAATAATTATCGCGGTGACAAGATGTAAAGCAGAATGTGAGGGACCTGCAAATCCTCTTTTCAATAGTGGGAATCTTAAGGTGGTTGATTTTGTGTAAACTGCTGAAAGCTTTTTACAGTTGTTGTCTGTGCAGGACCCTATGTGGAGCCTTTTCTTTAGGAGATGGGATAGTTGGTTTGTAAGTTGTGGCACGAGGTTAAAAAAATGGAGAGCACAAATTGTAAGGAATAAGACTACTACTTTCATATTGAGTTCAGAGAATGTATAAATTATTGGTGATAGAGTTGTGATACCACCTACTGGAATGCTCAAGTAGAAGATCTTGGATGAGGCTCACATGTATTCCTTATTATACGCATTCTGAGACCACTAAGATGTATCAAAATCTTTAGAAGACATATTGGTGACTGGGAATTAAGAGAGATATTTCATAGTTTGTATCTCGGTGTTTCGTTTATCAGCAGATTAAAGCAGAACATCAACATCCAGCCGGATTACTCCAGCCTTTACTTATACCTGAGTGGCCATGGGAAAATATCCCAATGGATTTTTTAGTAGGGCTGTCGAGGACACAGAAGTGTTATGATGCAATTTGGGTAGTAGTGGATCGATTGTCTAAATCTGCTCATTTTCTACCGATTCGGGTTTATGGGGACCAGAGAGACTAGCAAAATTATTTGTGGAGCAGATTGTATGATAACATGGTGTACCCTTATCGATTTTATCAGATAGAGATGTCGGATTTACTTCTCATTTTCGATAGAGTTTCTAGAAGACTACGAGATCAAATATTTCTACGAGCACCTCATTCCACCCTCAGACCGACTGTCAGTCAGAGCGGACTATTCAGACGCTAGAAGATTTGTTGAGATCGTGTGTTTTTACATTCACTATGAGTTGGTGGACATTTACATTTGATAGAGTTCGCCTACAACCATAGTTTTCAGACTAGTATTGGCATGACTCCATTTAAGGCTTTACATGAGAGAAGTTGTAGGACTTTTGTTTGTTGGGGCGAGATTGGAGATAGATAAATTTTTGACTCAGACATTGTTGATATGACATTTGAGAGTATCAGGTTGATCCGAGCGAGACTGTTAGATGAGCAGAGTCGACGAAAGAGTTTTGTCAATAATATGGGGTATAACATTGAGTTCTAAGTTAGAGATATTTGTTTTTTTTTAAATATCTTATTGGAAAATAGTATTGAAATTTGGCTGGAAGTGAAAGTTTTCACCACGCTGTATTAGTCCTTTTGAGATTTTAAGAAGAGTCGGCAAAGTGGCATATCGTTTGGCATTGCCACCGGATTTGGAAAGGATTCATAAAGTGTTTCGTATGTTCGTACCAGAGAAGTATGAACCAGACCATTCTCATATTTTAGAGAGTCAACCGATGGAGCTGAGCGAGAACTTGACTTATAAGAAAAGCCTGTGAAGATCGTAGATTGAAAGGTTCAAGAGTTGAAATCCATACGTATTTCTCTTGTAAAGGTCATATGGTCTAATCATCACATCCAGGAAGCGACTTGGGAAGAGGAACAAGATTTGAGGGAGAAATACCCAAAGCTATTTGAGGATTGAGAAATTTCTAGGGCAAAACTTTTATAAGGTGGGTAGATTGTAATATCATACCCCATTTTAATTATTAGTTTTCTGTATCCCTAATACACCCACTTTCTTATGTCTCTCTTTTCCCCACAAACTCAACAACTCCCACCCTAATTCAACTAATACCGCCACTTTATGAAGCGAAGCATATACTCTTTAATATTCTACCAATCTTTTTCAAATAAACCCAAGTCCCAATTCTTCCCAAATTTCATAAACTCCAAAATCTTGATTTTTTTTATTTTGTTAGTAAACTTTAAAGATTTTGAGTGAGATGAAGTTTGGTAAGAGATTACAGAAATAAATTCAAGAAACGTTTCCCAGTTGGCGAGATAAATTTTTATCATATAAAATCTTGAAGAAGCAAGTGAAATTGGTTTCTTCGGATCCGCTATTGTTGAATGGATTGCTTGAGTTTGTGAAAGTAGAGGCTCAGTTCGTTTACTTGTTGAATGTCGATATCGAGAAGTTCAATTTTTTTTTTTAAAGGAGAAAGAAGAGGATTTCGTTATCAAGCAAAAGGAATTGCAACAGAGGATTCAGAAGGTGATTGATACATGGGGACCAAACAGAACTCAACCTTCAAAGTCAATTTATAAAGAGGAGATGGCAAAGAATAGGAAAGATATTGTCAATTTCCATGTCTAAATGGTGCTATTAGTCAATTACAGCAATATCAATTACACGGTGTTAGGATTTGCTCAATGGCTCTAAGGACTTTGAAAGTGCTATAGTTGGGTCTTAGATGGAGGATCAATATTGATGGTGGCTTGTTTTGTGGTTGTTTGTTAATTGGTTTGATGGATGGATTTGTATATTGGTGTTGTGTGGCTTTTGGCGTTGCTGGTCCAGTGGTAATGATTTAGATTGATTTATATTGGTGAGAAGTTGTTTTGTTTGAATGATGGGTTTGGTGGTTGTTATCTTCATATTCTTGCTCAATACATGATTCCTAGAGACTATACAATTTGTATCATGTTTCCAAATACAGTGTGGGTGGGTGATGATGAGTAAATAGGGTGATTGAAGACAAATCCAGAGGAGTTTGAGAGTAATTTTTTGGAGTTTTAGAGAGAGAAACCGAGGGCATGAGAGAGGATTATCCAGAAGAGAGAGAAAGTGTATGGATAGAGAAAGAAATGGAGTTTTCGACGTCGTCCGATCTCTATTTCCGGCAAGTGACCACATCTGGAGCATCCCCTCGACGAGATGAATCCATTGACACCGGACCATTGCCGATCCCCTACCAGATGTGCCCTCATGCGCCGGCCACGAGCCGGTGACTTGCTGCCCACGCGCTTCATGTTGGACAATTATGACCCATAGCATCACTATTTTGTAAAGGACATGGTGTTCTTGTACAAAATTAACTATGTGACAAAGGAAATTGCTCTTTTATCATTAGTGAGTGGATTACCTGGATATATAAATGATAAAAGTCCATATAATTAGTACCGGATTAATAAGATATGAGACAGTATTAATCCACGAAAGGTTATTAAATATCAGTAGTCATAGTATTATCGAGACTGGACATCGATAATGCGGAATAGGCTAGTATTACATTTGTGCGCGTTATGGAAGCTTAACGGCATAGTTCTCATATATTTAAGTATAGGATACTTATGCAAGTGTAATAGGAGGTTCTATTTACCGATGGTACGGGAATAGCTTCGCTCTGGATAGACCCCTCATAATGTCATTGGTAGTATGACTATATGTCTATGGAAATCCGAATCAGGGTAGGCGTATTTGATCTTAACTTGAGACTTGCATCGCTAATACTTTCCACAATCAGTATACTTTGGTTTTGGTCGTCCGGGGCTTTAACAGGTTCTCTGTACACCTCTTCTGGGTATACTGAGAATCATAGTGTATTGGGTCTGATGTCAAGATGGAAGTATCACTTCAGTCATATGGAGATGATGATCACGCAGGGATACGGAACTGGTACTCTTAAGTACTGCAGTCATCGGGATAATATGACTAGGTCATGATTATCCGATTATAGAGACTAGTTGCCAGTGATCCGATATATGCTTCGTATGGGGCAGACACAATTCCAGCCCCAGGCCTAGCATGTGACATCCGATATTGGATCGTAATACGCAATACTTAGGATGCTACGCCTGATAAAGATTATATATTCCTTTAAATAATATTTCTGGAGAATTGGGTAGGCACGGTGTTTTGCTAGAAGCCAACCATGTCTTGTAAATCGGTAAAAACGTGGTACCAGGTACCCACGTGTTTGGATAGTCCAATGACCGTATTTACTGCCAACATATCAACGGATCTCTTGGGTCGCTTCTCGAAGATTCACCGATGAGATTTGACTCGAACAGAATTAATCTGAGATTAATTATGAGAGAGAAAATTAATCTGGGATTAATTACGGCAAGAATTAATCTGGGATTAATTATCAGAGAAAAAATTAATCTGGGATAATTGCGTCATGAATTAATCTGGGATTAATTCGTGAAGAAGAGAGAACGCGATTAATTTGGAATTAATCGGTAAAATAAATTTAATAGTTAAATTGGATTTTTCTATTTAATTTATTTATTTGGGCTAAAATAATGTATTAGATATATTAATTGAAATTGGATTTCAATGCGGAATTAAAATTGGATTTTAATTCAAGTGAACGAATTATTTTGGAATTAATTCGTAAGCGACTTCCGTAATAATTTTGCTAGGCATTATTATTTAATTAAATTAGATTTAATTACGTCGCGACGCAAAATTCGTTAAATCGGATTAAACGAACCCGAGCCCGAAGTGTGTTGAGCAACCTAACTTGAATTTTGAATTCAAAATGGTAGGACCCACTACTTCACATCAATGGTCAATCCATTTGATGGAAGTTGTTGGAAACAATAAATTGGATTTTTAATTACACAACACACTTAAAATTAACTTTGGAAGTCAACATTTGTGTGATTAGATTTTGGAAATCAAAATGCACTATTCACTCTCTCTTTACTTGAAAAAACCGTGAGCCTCTCTCCATGGAAGACATTTTTGTTCTTCAAAATTTGTTCTTCCTAGCACATATGGAGTCAAAAGATGGTGATAGGGAACTCACCCGAGAGTTTGGAACTCGATTTCAAGCTCCGAGCTACTACATCCAAAAGAATTTTTGAAAGCTTAAAACCGGTCAAGGTGAGTTTTTCCGCAACTTACTTTGATTAATTCACACACGAATCATGCTTAGAAGATCCTTGCATGTTCTAGGAACACTAACAATGGTATCAGAGCAAGATCTAAGCTTGATTTGAACCTAGGGTTTATATACTTTAATTTGGGATTTTTGTGTTTGGAGTATGATTTGCCTAAATTGATGGTTGGGTTATGTTTATATGATGTTGAATTGGATTTTTACATTGTTGGAATTGAGAAAATTGATTAGATCAAAAATCCCCAATTTCTTATCATGGCCGAAAATTACCAATAGGTTGCTCATGGTGATTTTTTGAAAATTAGACAATTGGATGTGTTGTTGGCATGAAATGTATGTTGGATGTTGATTTAATTGGATTGAAATCAAATTGCATGATAATTTCTTGTCAAAACCGTGAGCTATAAGCATGTTGTAATGAATTGTTTTGCTTCAATTTGTGTTGGACATGAATTTGAAATGTTGAGCATGATTAATTGGATTAATTAGTGTTTTGGAAACATTAGATTAGTTGATTGATTATGTTAATTGCACATTAATTAAATTAATATGTAATTTGGAATAATGTGTTAATTTAATTTGTTGTAATTGGGCTTAATGAGCTTGGTTGAGCCAAGTTTGGTTTAGGACAATTGGGTTGGTTCCAATTGGGCCTAAAATCATTTCTATAAAGTCCAAATATGACAATTGGGCCTTTAATAATTTAATTGGGCCTAAATTGATTTTTGGCATTGGGTGATTCCTAATTGGGCCTTGACATCTTGGGTTTGATCCATAATGGCCAAAGCTCATGCCTAAAGAATTAATTAAAAGCTCATTGGACTTTAATTAAATAGTATTGGATACTAATTGAGCCTTTGAGACCCATGAAGATTGGATTTGGAATCCAAGTCTAAAAGGCACTATTAAAAGTGTAATTATTTAATTTGGAATTAAATATAAATTTGTATTGGATACAATTTAAATTGGATTTAAAATTGTAGTTCGATATAATTCAAGAATATGTACTTTGAGTATTTATTCTTAAACGAGTTGGACTCGCGCAAATCAAATCGTTGTTTGAACATTGGATGTTCATTAATTCAAATATTAATTAATTGGATTAGATTGATTGAATAACATGCTTTGTGTGAATACTTGGATTTATTGTATGAATAATGTATATCGGATGGATATTAGAAGGGTGAGGGCAATTTTGGAAATTATTGTAATAAATTTAGAATTTATTAAATTGGACATGCGTATCCAGCCTATTATCTCTTTTCTCATTGTATTTCTCTTCTCACCAATTCCCCTCAATGTAAATGAAGTTTCTTTAGAAGTATTATGTAATTGGGTAGAAGTATGAATAGTGCTAGCGGGAGAGAGGAAATGGAGAGATTTGTTCTAGGAGAAAAGTTTGTTATATATCCAACCGCATATCATTATTAATTTATTTATCGTCTTATTATGCTTTTAGAATGCATGCTTAAGGGTATATGATGAGACCTAATCAAAGATAATAAATTGGTTGCCAGTTTACGCAAAAACCCTCAATCAAATATTAAGCGTTTTCCTTCCGTTGAGTAGTTCTCTCTCAAGATCCAAGATTGGTATTGGTTTGTTGGCCAAAGTCAAGATCAATGTCCATCGCGGATGTGTTTGAACCACGAAAGTTTTGTTCTATATCGCATGTCTTGGGCGGTTGTGACTTTTTGGCCAAAGTCAAGGTCACTTCTAGTTCATCGACGTGGATTACGAAGCTTTCCACTGTCAATGGGTCGCGCTTAACTGGAATCATTAAGTTTATTGAGCCAAATCCAAGGCTTAGTTGATTCAGAGGAATAGGTTAGGAAATATATTGGATATATTTGCACATATTAGATATGTGTTTCGGACTTAGAGGTCCACCTACTGGATCTATGAATTGGATAGGATCCAATTGATCTTAAAGATCTACCTAGATAAGTTTCATACAACTTATTGGCCAAAGTCAAGGTTGTGTGTTATTTAACGGGATCCTAGCCAACTAGGAAACTGGGTTTCCTGAGTACTCCACAGAGGGTTAGAGGCTAGTGTTGGGAAGCGGCCGCGAGTGCGCAGCGAAAAATTAAAAAATTATGATGCTGCTATCCCTTGGCCCAGACCCATTTGTTTTGATTATTCTACAAGCCTAGGCACAATGTTACTATATATTCTAAGCATAAAAAAACTCATAAAACATGCAAAGAACATAAACCTAAACATGCTAACTATCATAAGAACTCTAACTAAAATAAAGAAAGAAAAATACTTACTTTAACCGAAGACTCATTCAGTCCTCCCTCCAATCTTCAAGCTTTTCTCGAACTCGGCAAGCTCTTCCACGTTCCAAAGAGCCACCCAAGTGTGTGGCCTCCAAAGGTGCACACCAAAGCCAAAACTCAACGACAAGACTATGCCTTGAGTGCACAGGTATTTTGCCCTTGGTGCTAGCCTAGGCAAATACCTCAAAACTTTTAACTTGAGATTCCTCTAGTCAATTAGACTTAAGGATCCTCAAAATCGGTGGCTTACTCTTAAACTGTAGAGTTTCTCACTTATATAAACCCAAGATATGAAAGGTTTTGGTGTAAAAATTTGTAAAGAATTATTTGGGTTTATATAGTTGCTCCAAAGATAAAAAAATTAATTAAGAATCTGATGTGGGATAAATGCTAATTAAATCTTAGTCATTTGATCTTAATATAGTGGTTTAATGAGATTATAAAACCCTAATAAGAGTTTGGGCCGAATTGGAATTCAAAACAAATAAAAAAAAAATTTACTGTTCACATTTTTTTTTCCAATTCCCAAAGTGCCCCTATCATCATTCACCAATCCCTAAGCCACTTTGGAACCTCATAAATGATCTGTTCAATAATTAAACACATTGAACCATTTATGAACAATTCCTACAGCAATCATATATGCTGTTAAATTTGTACTATGCACTGTTAACCACTGATTTCGACTTTGTTGTGTGTGACCTTTTGGGTTCCCCTCAAGTTGGATATGAAATGAATCGTGATAATTTAATCGAACATAAATTATCCTTCGATCAGATGGTCGTTCGATTTCAATGACCAAGGTTTACATCTAGCAACATGCCAAGGCCCCCAAATGAGAAGGAAAGATATATACCCATTATGTATGCGATTTACATATGATACGGTCTCTCGCCTCACTGTATACCGTTTGACCTAGGGTATGGAAAGTGTCTACCTATATAGTCAAAGGTATGATGTTGATAGTGTCATGAATCATGCTAACCCAAGAATCTCACATGATTCTTCCGCTGCGGCCACAGTCTCAAGCATTGATCACACATATCAACCCGCGAACTGGAATACTACTCTTATAAGAAAATATTATCCGAGAGAGTGGCGATTCTCTGTTGTATCTTTATAAACTTCATGTGTTTCAATAAATGACCCAATCATACCCTTATGACCGGATCTTTTGAACCGGGGAAGGATAATGTCAAAGTCATTTGATCCACACATAAGATTGTAAAGACCACAAGTCTAAGGACTAGTCATACAATCGATACATGAAAGTTCTCACAGACACATGGGTTAAACATTCCATGTGAAAACTTTCGGCAGTCAGTTCGATGGACACGAGCAACTCATGCATCCATGTGATACACCAAGCGAAATGATCTCCGCTAGTAGCCTATGAGATCGGCTACCCCACTTAAGGGCAGATCATATCATCATGCTAGTCTCTCCGCTTTGTGAACGCCCAGATTATTCACAAAACTATGACTAGGAACGTTTGAGAGTAATGATTCTCATAAGGCGTGGAAGCCATCATCTTATTACTCCAAGGGCTTTATTACAGTGTTTGATGATTCATATAATTTATGTAAGACACGTAAAATAAAGATTGTCATTTTATTAATTAATGAAAATATTGCAAATACATGTACATATAGCTCATCCACAAGTTGGGTATAGGGCATATCCCTAACAGCAAGTATTAAATTTGCAAATTCGTTTAAATACTTGTCAATGCGCGCTCTTTTATTTTTATTTATCATTGTTATAAATATATATTAGTTGGACTAATATTTAATATTGCTTTCGTTGAACAGTTAGACTGTACAACACATTACTTCATTTATAGTTGGTTATATAGTTGGACTATAGTAATCATTACATTTGAATGTAACCGATCATTTATAGTTGATTATACAGTTGGACTATAGTAATCATTACATTTGATTGTACCTGAAATCATTGATTGGATAGTTGGACTATAGCAATCAATATAACTGGAAAGATTAGCGTCAAATGAAATAATCCTAGGCGAAAATATCTTTAACGGCGTAAATTTTCCAGATTGAGAAATAGACTTCAGGATAGTCCTGGAAGCTGAGAAGTTACTCTATTGGATAAAGAAACCTCTCGGGCCTGAGCCCGAAGTTGAGAAAATAGTATAACATGAGCTTTAGAAGACTCATCGTGATGATAACTTTAGTGCTCAATCCGTCATGCTTGCCGTAATGACTCCTTAATTTCGTTGTCAGAACAAATAATTGGATCTTTATAGTATGATATTGAAATCAAAGGATCTTCATAGATCTAACCTTAGATCTTAGAAGTACGAATTGCTAAATAAGCTCTTTCCCTCGCGTATGTCAGAGGGTACATCTGTCGAGCACTAGGTGTCGTAGATGATTGCTGACATTGAACAACTAGGTTAACTGGGCATTACCGATGAGTTCGAGACTTCCATAGATTTGATCTTATAGTCTCTGCCCGAAAGCTGGGCGGGTTCATAATGAACCAAGAGAAAACTCTTGGAGAGTTAATGGCTATACTCAAGGAGGCAGAGCAAGAGTTTCTAAAAGGGCAAGAAGCGCAAGGCTCATCTTACTTCGACATCTCAGAGGGCCAAGGCTTGGCCGAAGGCTTCTGGGGTGTGAAGAAAAGGGGCAAAGGCAAAATCGTCACAGTCTTCTGGGAAGACAAATGACATATCCCAAGATGTCTGCCTAAACTGTGGAAAACGGGGTCACTGGAAGCGTGACTGTCGTATGGACAAGGCATAGATGAAGGAAGTGAAGACGGGCAAGGCTCCGACTTTTGGGGTTTTTAAGAGGGAATATCGGTAACGCAGCGGAATCGCGTAAAATCAAAATTTTCCGATTTCAAAAATTTTTCTCGGATTAATTAAATAAACTTATTTATTTAATTATTCAATTATCAAATTCTGAAAAATTACACAAGAAATCAAATTTCTTGGTAATTACCGAATTGCCCCAAAACTTTGTAAATTGATCATTTTAGTCCAAAAGTTGTCAAATATAATTTGGATGATTCTAAATCATTTCTAAAATGTTTTTCAACACATCTAATGCATCAAAATCAGATTTCACACAAATCACCAATTTTTAGTCTAATGTCGTGAGCCACCCAAAATTTTCAATTAATTACAATTTGGTCATTTTAGTTCAAAACATGCCAAGACCAAATCCAATCAACATAAACTTTTACATGCATCATATTCATACCATAATACATCACATATATGAAAATCCCCAAATTTGGAGTGGGTTATGAACCCTAATTTTTCAATTTCATCAAATTGTCCAATTTCACCAAATTTACAAAATCCAACACTTTAATCCATTCAATACTTCACCAATCTAGCCTCACCACTTTGAAAAAACTCTAGAACAATTCTAGGTCACCAAGGAGTGGATTACCAACTCTATAATGACAACTTGAGTTTCTAAAAATCAAAAGTAAAGCTTTGAAACCATTTCAAGCATACTTACATGCTTCAATCTTTCATCAAAGTTCAAAACCAAAATAAACACAAACTATAAGAAGAGAGACAACACCAAAGCAACACAAAATGATGCTAAGCATGTTAGAAATAATTTTCATGTTGAAGACTTTGAAAAATAACTTGCAAAATCATGATTTTCCAAGCTATCTTCCTTTAGCCTTCAAGCTTTTCTCTCAACTACTTTTGTATTCTATTTGGTGTCTAATGAACTTGTTAAACCCTAAAAGATGAAACAAAACAATATATACTCTCCCAAATTACCCTTGGCCGAATTTGTTGTGTATAAAATATCAAGATATTAATTTTTGTTTCATTTAATTTGCCTTTATCAACTTGCTTTAATCATCATCAAACCATTTAATGATTTAAAGTAAGTCAACAATTGCAACTCAAAAATATAACAATTATATTTATATAAGGGTGTTGGCCGAATTTTCTAATAAATAAAGGAAATTGATATTTAAATTTTAAACAATTTAAAACAAATATCTAAGAAGTCAAATCCAATTTGACTACCATTTCCTTTACTTTAAAGTCAACAATTTACACTTATAATCAATTCCTAACTTTATCATTTGGTGAGATATTTATATTTTAATTATATTAATCATTTAAAAATTAATTAATTAATTAATTAAATACAAATATCTCAAATATATGTATTTTATTTACTTTAAATATCTCAAATACATATATATTAATGATATATGTCAAATACCTTTATTTGATAATTTATTAATGTGTATTTAATAATATCATATATTAAATACAAATACACATTAATTAGGAAATGACGGTTCGGCCCGTTCGCATGTATTTTTCGTTTAACGTTTAAACGATTTATAAATAATCATTATTATTCATAAAAGTTGCCCTAGTGCTCTAGGAGTATATTTCATTAGTGAGACTCTCTAGATGCAGGTATATCCGTCACAAAATCCAATTTCGTGTCCATAACTTACCCACCCGTAAATTATGACGACCACGGATAAACTCGCTGAATCATACAGGTCGAGGTCATTGCATACGTATAATCCCTATGTCACAGGTATTCGGATAATCCCAGAGATATAGATGTAAATGTCAAATCTCTATAGGTATTATCCCGTCGACGTTTCTATTAGCAATCTATAAATAACATTTGGAACTCATTTCCGAAGTATACTATGGCCATAGATTTAACTGATTGCTAATCACATATGGACTACATATGCTCTGTACACAGAACAGACGGATCCTATCTTGACACACATAGGATATTCTGAGGATCGGTCTACACCCAATGAATAGGCAGAGGTCTGATCTAAATAGATCGGTGACGTGACTGTCATCTAAGTGTGGAGGATGTCTCATACATCCACAGGGGTATCTCAAGTCGAAGGACCATTATGCTACTCAACCCGAGAAGATTCTTATTGACGTTGGTGTACTATCTATTAAGAATCTTCGGTGAGTTGTTCAGTGTTTATCCACTATAAACACCTACACGTCTATATGAGTCTCCTCAGACTCATGGTTCATTGGGATAAACCATCGAACCAAGTCTCGATATACGACATGTACTAGTCTCATCGGATTTGACTAACCGACCCGTGTTTGTGAATCTTGACCAGGAACTGTATTTGATAATATACATTTAGCAGTGACACTTCCCAATGTCAATTACAAACTAGCTTTGTAACTGTGTTCTGCATTATATATTATCGGGCCTTTGTCTAATATACATATCACTAAACCACATTTAGTTTCAATCTAATCGTAATCAGATCGAATACGTATATAAAAACAAGAGGTGCAACCATAAATAAGTAATATTATGGAAAAAGGGATTGTTCGTATTCATGAATCAGACATAAATACGGAGCGGATTGGCGCTCTGAGCACCAACCCCAACAATTTCTCCTACTTGCCCTAGTGCCAATCCACGATATCATATACACATCTCAATGTGTATCGTATGCACATGGCCCTCAAAAGCTCACCCAGTACTCAAGAGGTAGGCAACAAGAAGCAGGTCCGCTATGACATATTAAGTTTGTCAAACAAACTCCATCGTTTCTCATAGCCAGCATCATTCATATTTTGTAGAATCTAAATTATACATTAATATGACTCTGATGTTATATCTGTATTGTGCTATAGCTACTAAGTTGTCCAAGTATTTAGGGATCAAATCCAAAAATACTATGAAGACAACCGCAAGCACGACAGTAATACAAAACTTTTAGTTTATAAGGTCACTATGCAACTTCATAAGTCAATACTTCATAAGTTACATTTAATTCCACTATATAGTAGAATCCTTCGTGACACTCTGAATGCATCTTTTCTGACTCTTTATGACGTAGAATGTCTAACGTCATAATTAGTCTCAAAACTAATATGACACTAATGGTTGCTGACTGTATTCTCCATGAATTAGAAACTCATTCTTAATATCTCAAAGATCATAAAGAACATGTTTCAAGATCTATCCAATGGTCTATAGGGTATCAAAATAACTCGTAACAATTACGATTAAATGATATCTTAATCGTACATAATAAAGTATTCATTATGTCATCATCAAATGATACATAAGATTGATTAGACATTCTAATCAATATCTCTTTCAAAAAATGAATCATCATTTACGAAAGATGAATACTTTATATAAGACACACAATAACTGTCATACAGATAGCCTTGTTGTGTCTTTCATTAGATCACATCTAATGCACGAATAATAGGAGTATCTCACAAGTCTCTTAGTTTTATATCTTATATAAAACCTTATATCAAATATAACAGAGACTACTCCCATTGCTTTCACAGAGTAAAGAAGACTTAGGTAAACCTTTTACCTCACAAACATCTCATTATTACTATAATAATGATAATGTTGTTAGGATATATAACACTAGAAAGTAATTTGTACGCTCCCATTAAACCTTCAAACACATATGTATTCTCTATACTTTGACAAGATCAGTAAATCTTAATATATCAAAAACAGAGAACACATATTTCCGGAAGACTTATCTGAGTCTACAATAGGCTCTATAAGCTAGAACACTAAACTGCTATCTCAGCAGAACACAAACTCTAGGGCCATTCCAGAATGAACTCTTCAAACAAAGAAATCACAACTGATCTCTTATCTGAATAAGTCATTCAAAAATTCCACTTTGCATTCTTTAGCCAAAATGTACAGTTTAATATCAACATTAACCAACAGATCTTAAATTGTTCAATTAGTGTGACTAGAGACAAGTTTCCTCAGAATCTATAATAGATTGCTCAGTATAATCTTTCTCATTGTCATACTATAAAGGTCAAACCATTAAGAAGCTTACACCGCTTTCGCTGCGTAAACAATTAGCACATATAATGAACTAATTCATAATGAAAGCTTAATCAAGTTCAAAACTTGATCGTAGTAAGCTATGAACAATCTTAGATCTATGGTTCAATGATGAACTTCCAGAATCGATATTAAAAATCGCTTCCATTGTAAGTTATAGGATATTTTTCTTCGATAAGAAAACAACAGAATCATTAAGTATCAAATACTCGTAAATGATTATGTTATCCTATTGGACTTGTACGGAAGATGTATAAGGGTTGTTTCATCTTATTAATTACGTAGTTCCTATTATTGTTTATCATTCTCACATTTGACTTTAATAAGTCAAGTCTTTTCTACAATAATTAACATCTGATGTTACTGTAGGCATTGCATTTTTGCATATCAGCCCGATGATTAGCCTCGTAAGGAGGCATTACCCTATAAGTTGCGAGAGTCGCGGGAAACAGACGCCGGAAGGGAAAATTCTGAAATTAATAACTCGTCAATTTTGAACTCGCTAGTTAGCCGCGGATTCGCTCAGTCAATTCTTGTTTTAAAGATTAATCTTGGCCCAATACCCCTGCACCCACCAAAAGCCCATATGCACACATCCAAAACACTAACTCTAATACACCACTATATAAGGACCCCTAAACTAAACCTAATCAGCTTTTGGGTCGAATCCAAACATTAGAGTGTAGACAAATGGAGATTTCTTCTTACATGAGCCCCGGGTAGCTCCTGATAGAAATTGAATATATCAACATGTGATTCTTCATTATTAAGGTTTCAATTTCGCTAGATTAAAATGGCAGATTATGTGAATATGAACGAGATTAATAAGGATAGAGTACTAGTCATGGGATCAAGAATTTTATGTCTGCGAGAAAGTCATTGAAGGGTAGTTGAGCGAATCGAAAGCTGTAGGGTTAGCTCTCGAAAGAACATGGCCTAAATTAGATGAGATTAACCAAAGAATGCCTTCATTAGAGGCTGTTGTGAGGCCTATTATGGCTGATAAGGATGCCCTTGTTGCTGTTGGGGGACACATTAATCGTGCAGTATGACCCACTGCTGCGGTGTTTAAGGTGTTTGATGCGGTACACGGGTTGGAGAAATCATGGTTTTCAGATCCTAGGAATGATTTACCAGGGTACTTGTCGGTTTTGGGGAATTGAAAAATGGTAAGGGAAAGGTTAAGCTTGATGGTAGGCTTTTAGATGCTGCTTTGGATAAATTGGAGTGTGAGTTTCTTAGAGAAAGAAAATAGTGTTCCTCTACCGATGTCATCACCAACAACGCTTGGCCAACAAGCGTACATTGCACCATCTTCTTTACCAGTGACAGTTATTCAGAAGTTGCAAGCGATTATTGGAAAATTGATTGCGCATAATAGATTTGAGAATTGTATATCTATTTATGTTGAAGTTTGTAGCTCGAATGTACGAGCAAGTTTGCAGGCACATGATTTGGATTACCTTGAGATATCGATTGCAAAATTTAATGACATTCAGAGATTTTAAGGGCTGAATCCGGTAACGCGGCGGAAACGGTGGAAAATCAAATTTTCCAATTTCAAAACTTTTTCTCGGATTAATTAAATAAATATTTTAATTTAATTATCCAATAATCAAATTATGAAAATAAAATTCAATAAATCATATTTAAGTGAATTTACCGAATTACCCTTACTTGGTGATCCGAAATTGATCAAATCAATTTTGAATGATTCTAAATCATTTCTAAGATGAACTTAGCATGTTCAAAACACCAAGGCAACCAAAATCCCCAATTTTCAACCATTTGGCCGAATGCTCCATTAGGTGGGCAACTTGTGCATTTTGTCCTTTCATGCCTCAAAACACATCAAGATGTAATCCAATCAACATGAAACTTTATATACATCATATACACATCCAAATGCACAACTTAAATGAAAAGCCCCAAATTTGGAATTGGTCATGAGCCCTAATTTTTTAATTTCTTCAAATTGGACAAATTAGACCAAATTGGTTAAATCAATTATTTCAATCATCATTATTCCATCCAATCCAAGTCTCAACACAATGAAACAACTCAAGATCAAATCTAGGTCATCTAAGAGTGGGTCAACAACTCTAGATTAGCAACAAGGTTTCCAAAACCACAAAAGAATGCTTACAACTACAATAGTCACAAGTTTCCTTCATCATACATGCTTAACACTTTCAACAAAAATTTCCATCATCAAAAACACAAGAAATAAAGAAAAGAATAACATAAGAACATCACAAGATGTAGCCTATATCCTAAGGAACATTTTCCTTTCTAATAGTAAGTTAAAGAAACTTACTAAAAATCCAAGCTTTCTTTGTTTTTCACCTTTCTTACTCTCAAGCTTTCTTTGTTTCTTTAATGGAGTTTCTTTGTAAAGTGTATTAGGTTAGAAATGAAATGAAATGAAAACAATATATACTTGTGCACAAAAAATGCCTTGGCCGAAAATGTGTAAGCCATATACACCAATTTCATTTCAATTTCATTTCACTTAAATTTGCTTATCTTAATATAAATATCTAATAACACCTTTATTGATATTTATTTTAAGTCAACAAAGGCAACTTAATCATTTAAACCAAATAACCTAATGTAAGATATTTATATTTTAATTAATTTAATCATTTAACAATTAAATAATTAATTAATTAATCAAATACAAATATATTAAATATATATATTAAATTTACATTAAATATCAAATACATATATTCATTTAGGATATAAGTCAAATATCTCAATTTGACTATTAATTAATGTGTACTTAAATTAATCAAGTATTAAATGTAAATACACAATAATTAAGTAAATGACTATCGAGTCCCTTTAGCACGTATCTTGCGTTTAACCTTTAAATGACTTTAAAAGTAATCAATATTATTTATTAATGTTGCTCTAGTGCTCTACGAGTATGTTTCATTATTGAGACTCTAGATTCAGGTATATCCGTCACGAAATCTAATTTCGTGTCCATAATCTATCCACCCGTAGATTATGACGATCACAGATAATCTCGCTGAATCATACATGTCGAGGTCATGGCAAATGTATAATTCCTCCGTCACAGGTATCCGGATAAATCCCAGTGATATAGATGTAAACGTCAAATCTCTATGGGGATTATCCAGTCGACTATTCTATTAGCAATCTCTAAAAGAATGTTTAGAACTAGCTTCTAAACTTTACCACGGGCCCATGGTTTTATCTGATTGCTAATCATATGGACTACCTATGCTCTGGTACAAAGAACTGACGGATCCTATCTTGATACACATAGGACACCCTGAGGATCTATCTACACCCAACAAACAGGCGGAGGTCTGATCTAAATAGATCGGTGACGTGACTGCCATCTAAGTGTAGAAGATGTCTCATGTGCCCACAATGGCATCTCAAGTCTAAGAATCACAAGTGCTACTCAACCCGAGAAGATTCTTATTGACGTTGGTGTACCATCCATTAAGAATATTCGGTGAGTCGTTCAGTGTTTATCCGCTATAAAAACCCACACGTCTATACTAGTCTCCAAGACTAATGGTTCATTGAGAAACCATTGGAATCATATATTCCAGTATACGACATGTACCGGTCTCAACGGGTTTACTTTACTGACCACGTAGTGTAAACCTTGACCACGAACTGTCTGAGAATAAAAACATCATGATACTACTCAATGTCAGTTGCGACGCTTTTGCAACAGTACCATGACTAATCATTATAAGGTCATTACGTCTTTACCATATATAATGATAGATTATATTATAGAAACTGCATATATTATTCATAATAATAATGTTTTACAGAAGTATTCAAAATAAATACAACGGGGAATTGGCGCTCTGAACACCAACCCCAACAAAATCTCCCACTTGCTCTTGTGCCAATAACGATTGTATCTAATACCCATCGACTCCACGTGTTTATCAAACAGCTTCGGAGGTATGTCCTTCGTCAGCGGGTCTGCTACATTATCTTCAATCGGCACCTTGCACACTACAATATCCCCTCGCGACATAATCTCTCGAATGATGTGGTACTTGCGTTCCACAAGCTTCGACTCCTTATGCGCCCTCGGTTGCATTGCTTGCGCAATGGCTCCAGTATTATCACAGTATAACAGAATCGTATTCTCGATAATTGGGACAACTCCCAATTTTGTGATAAAGTTCTTTATCCACACAGCCTCTTTTGCAGCTTTAGAAGCTGCAATATATTCCGCCTCAGTGGTGGAATCAACTGTCGATCCCTGTTTGGAACTCTTCCAACAAACTGCACCTCCGTTAAGGGTAAATACGAATCCAGATGTAGACTTTCTATCATCGGGATCCGATTGGAAATCGGAATCTGTATACCCGTTAACTTGCAGTTCGTTTCCTCCATAAATTATTAACTTATCCTTAGTACCTTTAAGATACTTTAGGATATGTTTAATGGTCATCCAGTGGTCATTACCTGGATTGGACTGATATCGACTAGTTACGCTAACAGCGAAACTGATATCAGGCCTCGTACATAACATGGCATACATTATGCTACCCAAACACGAAGCATAAGGTTGGTTAGACATTCTAACATTCTCATCTTCTGTTTATGGACACATCTTCTTAGAAAGATGAATCCCATGTCTGAACGGTATGTTTGCTGTCTTACAGTTACCAAAATTATACTGTTCCAAGATCTTATCTATGTACGTTGATTGGGATAACCTAATCATCCTCATTTGTCTATCTCTATAGAGTTTTATCCCTAAAACATAGGAAGCTTCTCACAGGTCCTTCATGGAGAAATTCTTACAGAGGTATGCTTTGACGCTTTGTAACATACCTAAATCATTCCCAATGATTAGGATGTCATCAACATATAGGACTAAAAATACGACCATGCTCCCACTGGCCTGCTGATACACACAGGATTCTTCCGAATTCTTGAGAGAAAACCAGACGATCTAATAATCTCGTCGAATCGAAGATTCCAACTTCGTGAAGCTTGTTTAAGTCCATAAATGGACTTCTTAAGCTTACATACCATGCCCGAGTTTTCGCTGGACGCAAAACCTTCCGGCTGTTCCATATAGATTTCTTCATCAAGAAATCCATTTAGAAAAGCCGTTTTGACATCCATTTGCCAAATCTCGTAGTCATGATACGCAGCTATAGAAAGCAAAATCTGAATAGACTTAAGCATTGCTACTGGTGAAAAAGTTTCATCATAGTCGACGCCAGGTCGCTGCGTGTAACCTTTTGCTACCAGTCGGGCCTTGTAAGTTTCAACCTTACCGTCAGGCCCGCGCTTCCTCTTGTAAACCCATTTACAACCGATAGGAACAATTCATTCGGGAAGCGGAACCAAGTCCCAAACTTGATTTTCATGCATTGAGTCTATCTCGGATTTCATGGCACTTTTCCATTTCACGGAGTCGATGTCCAACATCGATTCTCTATAGGTGAAAGGATCTGTCTCTTCAACTAAGAGAACATCTAGACTCCTTTCTTGTATCAAATACAAGCGTTCAGGAGGTCTAGATACCATTTTTCGACCTACGGAGTGTGTGTGTTGAAGGTCCTTCATCTACTTGAACTTCAGGTTCCTCCGTTGGTTCGTTGTTTTCAGGTTGGACTTCATCAAGCTCAACATGTCTATGATTACCACCTTCTGAAAAAAATTCTACTTCTAGAAATTTTGCGAAGCGAGCTACGAACACATTTCGATTCTCGGTATCATAGAACAGATATCCCCTCGTATTCGAAGGATATCCAACAAACCTAAACTTTTGCCCTCGAGGCGAAAGCTTATCTTGCTGAGTCACCCTGACATAGGCATGACAACCCCAAACCTTAATATAATTAAGATTTGGTTTCCTACCGAACCATATCTGATACGGAGTCGTAGGAATAGCTTTTGAAGGAATCTTGTTCAAAAGATGTGCGGCTGTTAAGAGAGAGTAGCCCCATAAGTAATATGGCAAATCTGTGAAACTCAGCATTGATCGGACCATATCCAATAAAGTCTGATTTCTCCTCTCAGACACTCCATTGTGTTGTGGAGTACCTGGAGGAGTATATTGAGCGAGAATCTCATTCTCCTTCATATAATCCATGAACTCACCACTCATATATTCGCCGCCTCGATCAGATCGAAGGCATTTAATATATTTACCAGTTTGTTTTTCTACTTCATTTCGGAACTCTTTGAACTTTTCAAAGTTTCCGATTTATGTCGCATCAATTGACATAATCGTACCGTGACAGATCATCGGTAAAGGTAACGAAGTATGAATAACCACTGTGAGCAGTTTGACTTGTGGACCACATACATCGGAATGTATGAGTTCCAATAAGTTAGTGACGCGGTGTCCAACACCAGAAAATGGGGCTTTGGTCATCTTACCCTGAATACAAGATTCACAAGTTGGATAGGATTCAATGGTAAGATCTGGTATCAAACCATTCCTAACCAATTGGGTAAGGCGTTTAACGCCAATGTGACCAAGTCTCATATGCCAAAGTTCAGTATTATTAATTACATGTAAACTACGTTTATTAACTCCAGTATTTAAATATCTTTTGAAGTTTGCAATGTATAATGACCATGCTGGTTTGGACAACAAAGGATCTGTATATTATTACTATCATATAAATATAAAGAACTGTTCTTAATATTAATACAAAAGCCTTCTGTATCAAATACAAAAAGAGATATAATATTAGCTACACATCCAGGTACAAAATGGCATTCATTTAACAAAAGTGCCCAGTCGGCAATGAGATCTCGCATACTCCCATGCAACTGCATCCAAATAGATCTCCACTCCCGAACCGCAACTGCATCTCCCCGGGCTTCAGCCTCCTACTTTCCTTCAGCACCAGCAACGAATTGCAAATGTGAATGGGACAAGCAGAATCTAAAATCCAGTTGGATGTAACGGCTTCACAAGCCAAAGATAAATCAATAACTGGAAAAATAATGTACCTGATGTAGATGTTCTATCTCTCCTCAGCTGGACGATGTAATCAGGACAGTTCCTTTTCAATGCCCGACTTTGCGCAGTGGTGGCATTTGTCTTCGGAAGCCCTTTTGGGCTTAACAATCTTCGCCTGTTGTTAAGGCCCAAAAGCCTTCTTCTTCTTCCTTTCTTCTTCTTTCCCTTGGACCATCATTGGGAAGAAGCAGAAAGAGAAGTAGTTCTAGGAGGGCGAGTCAGTAACTCCTTCTTAAGGTCCTCTTCTGTCGTGAGCAACATCCTATGTAGCTCTGGTAGGTACAGACAGTCCCATTCATGTTGAAGTACATCACGAACTGGCGATATGAAGCTGGAAGCGAACCAAGAATGACACTCCTACCGAGAATGTCATTCAAGATGAGATTATGTTGCCTCAACTGATCAATCAAATCGATCATCTAAAGAACATGTGGGCTAACATCTTGCCCCTCATCCAGACGCGCATGGAACATTTCCATTGCGACTTTGTGAACAATCACTTGTTTTGGTTCTAAAACGATTGTCTCAATCGCGTCATCATACTATAGGAATCTAGCATACCATAGTATTGTTTCTTGAGTTTCGGAGACAGTGAACTAAGGATATATGATTTAACCCTTAAATCATCATCCTTCCAAGTTTCAAAAACTTGGCGTTCCTCCTCCGAAGCATCCGCACCCACAGCAAGGGGCAACAGACCTTCAAGAACATATCCCAGCTTTTTGGAATCGAGGACAATCCTCAAATCCAATTCCCAGTCGGCGAAGTTCTCAGCGCCTTTCAGTTTGTTCGCATCAAGCATACGCGCAAACTGATTTGTGGATTGTGCCGCCATCGCCAATCTATCATATAGATCACGAAAAACGGTTAGCAGATATTAAGCAGTTTCATATAATATCAAAAGCATAAACTAGATCATGGATTTTTAATCTAAAAATGCCTCTCCCACTAAATCATGCAATACTGTAGTCCCCAAACAGAATACAAAGATTTAATATTTAAATTAAATATAAATAGTGAAAAGTGGATCCCGTGAATATATTTCAGCTCACAGCAGAGGCACGGTCTCGCCTACGTATATTCATCAGGTAGACAACTCAT
This sequence comes from Zanthoxylum bungeanum, assembly GCA_019454045.1. Classification (NCBI taxonomy): domain Eukaryota; kingdom Viridiplantae; phylum Streptophyta; class Magnoliopsida; order Sapindales; family Rutaceae; genus Zanthoxylum; species Zanthoxylum bungeanum. The sequence goes on from SKCR01032185.1 coordinate 99,363, forward strand.
TTGTCAATCACTCAATAGTGACTCCTGGGTTCCGGTCCTGGTCGTTTCTCATTGTCGCTGCGAAGGCAGGCCCACAAGGAGACGTACCAAGGTTAAACTCGTCAATGATAAACTCAAGTTACTTACGTAATCCTGACAGCTAGGGCACGTTCAGAATTTCACTTTCGCTTGAATTTATCTAGTATATGATATACATCCGGTATAAATAAATGCCTATCGGCTACACCCTCACAGCAGAGCACGTTCTCGGATGTAGTAATAGAGAAGTATTCATAAACTGTATTGATAAGACGGACCACATAACATGCATCAAATACATAATTACATTAAAACCTTATTAATCAGAGATTCCGCTAAGTGTCATACACCCTAAATCTAACCAAATTAGATTATAATAAGCATGTATAAAGTCAAGAAAACATGATTAAACATTGATTTAATTAAAGCTAATCATTTTAGGGGGCCTAGAATCAGACTCGCTCTGATACCATTTTGTAAGGGTTTTTTAGGGGCTGAATCCGTAACGCAGCGGAAGCGGTGGAAAATCAATTTTTCCGATTTCAAAACTTTTTCTCGGATTAATTAAATAAAAATATTTATTTAATTATCCAATAATCAAATTATGAAAATAAAATTCAATAAATCATATTTAAGTGAATTTACCGAATTACCCTTACTTGGTATTTTGTCCATTTTAGTCCGAAATTGATCAAATCAATTTTGAATGATTCTAAATCATTTCTAAGATGAACTTAGCTGTTCAAACACAAGGCAACCAAAATCCCCAATTTTCAACCATTTGGCCGAGAGCTCCATTAGGTGGGCAACTTGTGCATTTTGTCATTTCATGCCTCAAAACACATCAAGATGTAATCCAATCAACATGAAACTTTATATGCATCATATACACATCCAAATGCAAAACATAAATGAAAAGCCCCAAATTTGGAATTGGTCATGAACCCTAATTTTTCAATTTCTTCAAATTAGACCAAATTGGTTAAATCAATTATTTCAATCATCATTATTCCATCCAATCCATGTCTCAACACAATGAAATAACTCAAGATCAAATCTAGGTCATCTAGGAGTGGGTCAAAAACTCTAGATTAACAGCAAGGTTTCCAAAACCACAAAAGAATGCTTACAACTACAATAGTCACAAGTTTCCTTCATCATACATGCTTAACACTTTCAACAAAAATTTCCATCATCAAAACACAAGAAATAAAGAAAATAATAACATAATAACATCACAAGATGTAGCCTATATCCTAAGGAACATTTTCCTTTCTAATAGTAAGTTAAAGAACTTACTAAAATCCAAGCTTTCTTTGTTTTTCACATTTCTTCCTCTCAAGCTTTCTTTGTTTCTTTAATGGAGTTGTTTGTAAAGTGTATTAGGTTAGAAATGAAATGAAATGAAAACAATATATACTTGTGCACAAAAAAATGCCTTGGCCGAAATGTGTAAGCCATATACACCAATTTCATTTCACTTAAATTTGCTTATCTTAATATAAATCTAATACTAAAACCTTTATTGATATTTATTTCAGTCAACAAAGGCAACTTAATCATTTAAACAAATATCCTAATGTAAGATATTTATATTTTAATTAATTTAATCATTTAACAATTAAATAATTAATTAATTAATCAAATACAAATATATTAAATATATGTATTAAATTTACATTAAATATCAAATACATATATTCATTTAGGATATAAGTCAAATATCTCAATTTGACTATTAATTAATGTGTACTTAAATTAATCAGTATTAAATGTAAATACACAATAATTAAGTAAATGACTATCGAGTCCCTTTAGCACGTATCTTGCGTTTAACCTTTAAACGACTTTATAAATAATCAATATTATTTATTAATGTTGCTCTAGTGCTCTACGAATATGTTTCATTATTGAGACTCTCTAGATTCAGGTATATCCGTCACGAAATCTAATTTCGTGTCCATAATCTATCCACTCGTAGATTATGACGATCACAGATAATCTCACTGAATCATACAGGTCGAGGTCATGGCAAATGTATAATTCCTCCGTCACAGGTATCCGAATAAATCCCAGAGATATAGATGTAAACGTCAAATCTCTATGGGGATTATCCAGTCAACTATTCTATTAGCAATCTCTAAAAGAATGTTTAGAACTAGCTTCTAAACTTTACCACGGGCCCATGGTTTTATCTGATTGCTAATCATATGGACTACCTATGCTCTGGTACACAGAACTGACGGATCCTATCTTGATACACATAGGACACCCTGAGGATCTATCTACACCCAACAAACAGAGGAGGTCTGATCTAATAGATCGTGACGTGACTGCCATCTAAGTGTAGAAGATGTCTCATGTGCCCACAATGGCATCTCAAGTCTAAGAATCACAAGTGCGACTCAACCCCAGAAGATTCTTATTGACGTTGGTGTACCATCCATTAAGAATCTTCGGTGAGTGGTTCAGTGTTTATCCGCTATAAACACCCACACGTCTATACTAGTCTCCAAGACTAATGGTTCATTGAGAAACCATTGGAATCATATATTCCAGTATACGACATGTACCGGTCTCAACAGGTTTACTTTACTGACCAAGTAGTGTAATCCTTGACCACGAACTGTCTGAGAATGACAACGTCATGATACTACTCAATGTCAGTTGCGACGCTTTTGCAAAAGTACCATGACTAATCATTCTAAGGACATTACGTCTTTACCATATATAATGATAGATTATATTATAGAAATTGCATATATTATTCATAATAATAATGTTTTACAGAAGTATTCAAAAGAAATACAACCGGGAATTGGCGCTCTGAGCACCAACCCTAACAGTTTGTGTGGGATGCTTTGCTAAGATAGCTGTACAGGTAGGCATGCTTGCATTTATTCAGTTCGGGAAGACTGTTACAGAGAGCGGAGTTACAGAAGCAGATCCCACTGCCTCCCGATGGGGGCGTCCCTAGATTGGTCCTGGTCATCCACCAAAGTTGGAAGCACGAGAAGTTTCAAGAAAGGCTCCTTGTGGATGAGGTTTTGAAGATCGTCAAAGCCATTGAGCAGAATTTGGAGACATGGTTTAAGGCTTATGATGATGCAACATTGTCCTACTTTTTGCAATGAACAACCAACTGGCCAAAGACAATCATCCAAGCTGTGTGACCACCTTCGTTCAACCTCGTCGACCAACCAGCAAGAAGCCAATCATGTGAAGCCAAAAACTTAGTCTTATCTCTCTCTTTGACAACCCAGGCAAGATAAACACAAACAGCCCCTCCACTAGCTGAATATAATAATCACAAAAACCAGCCTCTGACCGAGAAATACGAGGCCACGCAGCAACCAATCGAACAGCCACTTGTGACCGAGAATGAAATAGCCCCAAAATCGAGAGTAAAACAACAGCCCTATATCACCAAAAGTCACCCCAAAATTGACACAAAAACAGTCCCAAAATTGAGACAAAACCAAGACAAAAAGCCCCAAAAACAGTGAACAAAATCACAGTAAAATACAGCAGTAAAACAGTGAATAAAACAGAGAAAATAATGAGCAAACAGCGAACCAGTGAAAATAGCGGAAACGCTAACCCTTCCGGCGATGTCCCAACGCACTCTCGAGAAGTGACTTAAAAGGTACGACCTGAGGGCCACCTTTGTTATATTTTATTTTTTCGTCCTGGAAATGCCATGCTCGGTTGGACATACCGGGCATGCGAGGTCCTACATTGAGACGACCAAATTCTTTGGTCACATATTTATTATTCCGCATTTATTTTGTATTATCGGTCTTTTATTATTTCGTATTTAATTTACGTTTATTGTCGTTTTATTGTTCCGCATTTTTGTTTTGTGTCATTTATCTTCCTTGTTATTCCGCATATTGTCTCTTCGGTTATTTATTGTCATATGCATTATCATATTTCATGTATGTCAAATTAGGTTAATGATTGCATTGTGTTGATGCTTGCGTGTTATCCATTGCGGTATATCGGATGGAAAGCCAGACATAAATTCCATAGCCGAATCCGAATGGACAGTAATGCGGTCTGTACTTGGGATACAACTCCACGTACCACTCGGGAAATACTTACATAAGCCTGATAAACTTCCTTTTATTTGCTATCTATTCATTGACGTTTTTGCCTTTGATTATTTATTATTTTCATTTCCGCATCTTGTACTCTTTAATGTAACATGCTTCTATTGTTTCCATTAATGTTTATGGGTGTGCAAACTCGTATGTCATCTGAATTATTTTGCATGTACTGCATAAGACTTGGTTAGATTATTGCACAAATCCTTTCATTACAAGTGGCATAAGTAAGGACCAATCCGAACCCAATGGTTTGAGGCTTTCCCTTGCGAGGGGTGAGTGCGGCCTTAAATCATTTCCCGGTTCACACCAGGTGGCGACTCCATGTTATTTCTCCGATTTAGTCCCTCGCGGGCTATCCCGTACTCCCGATCGGGCCGCGAGCCCGGAACAGCGTCGTCAGTTTCTGTGTTCCCATAGTTACACATCAAGTAATAAAACAATTTTATTACTTAGGATCGTAGGAAAGATATTCTATCAAATAGAATATAATATTCTATTAAACAGAATAAACGATAAACTTTTACTTATACCTCCAAGGCGTAAGTAATTTCCATTATATAACTATTATATAAAAGAAATATTCAAATCTCAAACTTTTCAAGATTCGAATTTTCTACATATACATATCATATATGTAACTGTAGAAATTAATGGAACATTAATTAAAAAGATGAATTATTGTTACTGGAGCATAATCCCAAGAGTATTGAAACTAATTCAGCAACATTCAATATCAAACGAATCAAATCATATAAGATTCGACTGGTCCCACTACTCAATTCCATCAAGATAGAATCGTAGAAGAATAATATTGAACAAGAATCATATTCACTGAATAACCTTAGAACTAATTGCTTAAATTCATATTGTTGATCGTATCAAAGATCTTTGAACAGTTCAAAGACATGTAATGAATTTTAAGGATAGAGTTCTCATAAAACTTCAGATTGGATATATTTGAACAAGTCAAAAATGTTCAACCTACGTTTCATCAGAACAAATTGAAAGTTCTTGATCATTTCAAGACGTTCAATATGTGTTCTTTCATAAACACGTAACTAAGTTTTGACAATTCATAAACTAAGTTACGAAGTAAAGAAAACTACCTTAAGCAATTACAATTCATTAAACTACATACATCTAATGTATCAGTTAATAAATCTGGTGGTCCAATGACAAATCATTGGTTAAATGAGATTTTAATCACCTTCCCGAATAAATATTCATTAAATGGATAAGGATATGTGGTGTGATCTCGTATCAAACCATCCTTTACCATACGGAATGAGCATCAATGCTCAAGTGATAAAATCTCATAAAGCACCGTTCTAATTATTTACTTTACCGAATATTTTTTCTTAATGTTTATCTCTACGTCAATGACACTACTTGTTATATTTAAAATATATATAACATTTTTTTTATAAAGAACAATAACTATTCAATAGTCACATGTTCCGATATCAAATATCAAAACAATCGTTAACTAATATTTTAAATAACCAGACGGGAGATTTGGTATCCAATACCTATAGCTGTAGTATTGTGAAAATCGATATTTTCTACACACAACTATATGCATCTTTTCTTTAGCTTTATTATTTGCATTCAACTATTCACAACAATTGCAAATAATTGATTAGCAATTGTGTCAGACACATTGCCTCTAAAGGTCATTAAAGCTAAGAAATGTCATTACTAGATAAACAAATACCTAATGGGGCTTTCTTAATGCCAGTCAAGAATCTCGAGACATGAACTTATTCGTGTCAATTCTATATAGATTATCTATCATGACTTAGAAACTAAGTCATTAACCATCTTGATTTTTCAAGAAAATCGGAACAACAGTTCCCGATGGTTTAGACCAATCTAATAATATCATAGTCAAGTAGTATCTACAACCTATTCTAGAATAATTGCAACCAATAGTCAAGTCAGATAACATATCAAAATATGTGTGCAGTAAATAAAAGTTCAATTCTATATAAACAATAGAATAAGGAAACAAACAAGCGGCAATTTCCATAATAATACACACTGCCTAAGTTATGGAATATTTTAAACTTACAGTGCCTCCCACTATTTTACGTAATACCGTAATCCCCACGGAAAAATGAGAATTCAATAATTAAATCGAATTCCATAATGGGAAGTGGACCCCATGAATATATTTCGACCCACAGCAGAGGCACGGTCTCGCCTACGTATATTCACAGGTAGACAACTCATTTTTCAATCACTCAATAGTGACTCCGAGGTTCCGATCCTGGTCGTTTCTCGTTGTCGCTGCTAAGGCAGGCCCACAAGGAGATGTACCAAGGTTAAACTCGTCAATGATAAAATCAAGTTACTTGCGTAACCCTGACAGCTAGGGCACGTTCAGGATTCTGCTTTCGCTTGAATTTATCTAGTATTTTCTATACATCCGGCATAAACAAAATCTCTATCGGCTACACCCTCACAGCAGAGGCACGATCTCGGATGTAGTAACGGAAAAATATTTATAAACTGTATTGACAAGACGGACCATGAAACAAGTATTCCAAATACCAGTTAGTTTAAAACCTTATTAAGCGGGGATATTCCATAAAGTGTCATACACTTTAAATTTAATCAAATTAAAAGAAAGCATGCATGTATCAAGTAAATAAAAGAACAAACATTAGATTTTTTAAAGGGCTAATCATATCGGGGTGTCCAGAATCATACTCGCTCTGATACCATTTTATTGGGATTTTTAAGGGGGAATATCGGTAACACAGCAGAATCGCGGAAAATGAAAATTTCCGGTTTCAAAACTTTTTCTCAGATTATTAAATAAACTTATCTATTTAATTATCCAATTAGCAAATTCTGAAAAATTACACAAGAAATCAAATTTCTTGGTAATTACCGAATTGCCCCAAAAACTTTGTAAATTGATCATTTTAGTCCAAAAGTTGTCAAATATAATTTTGGATGATTCTAAATCATTTATAAAATGTTTTTCAACACATCTAATGCATCAAAATCAGATTTCACACAAATCCCCAATTTTTAGTCTAATGTCGTGAGCCACCCAAAATTTTCAATTAATTGTAATTTGGTCTCTTTAGTTCAAAACATACCAAGATCAAATCCAATCAACCTAAAATTTTACATGCATCATAGTCATACCATAATACATCACATATATGAAAAGCCCCAAATTTGGAGTGGGTTATGAACCCTAATTTTTCAATTTCATCAAATTGTCCAATTTCACCAAATTTACAAAATCCAACACTTTAATCCATTCAATACTTCGCCAATCTAGCCTCACCACTTTGAAAAAACTCTAGAACAATTCTAGGTCACCAAGGAGTGGCTTACCAACTCTAGAATGGTAACTTGATTTTCTAAAAATCAAAAGTAAAGCTTTGAAACCATTTCAAGCTTACTTACATGCTTCAATTTTTCATCAAAGTTCACAACCAAATTAAACACAAACTATAAGAAGAGAGACAACACCAAAGCAACACAAAATGATGCTAAGCATGTTAGAAACAATTTTCTTGTTGAAGAATTTGAAAAATAACTTACAAAATCATGATTTTCCAAGACATCTTCCTTTAGCCTTCAAGCTTTCTCTCAACTACTTTTGTATTCTATTTGGTGTCTAATGAACTTGTTAAACCCTAAAAGATGAAATAAAACCAATATATACTCTCCCAAATTGCCCTTGGCCGAATTGGTGTGTATAAAATATCAAGATATTAATTTTTGTTTCATTTAATTTGCCTTTATCAACAGTTTTAATCATCATCAAACCATTTAATGATTTAAAGTAAGTCACCAATTGCAACTAAAAATATAAAAATTATATTTATATAAGGGTGTTGGCCGAATTTTCTAATAAATAAAGGAAATTGATATTTCAATTTTAAATAATTTAAAACAAATATCTAAGAAGTCAAATCCAATTTGACTACCATTTCCTTACTTAAAGTAAAATTTACACTTATAATCATTTCCTAACTTTCATCATTTGGTGAGATATTTATATTTTAATTAAATTAATCATTTAACAATTAAATAATTAATAAATTAATTAAATACAATATCTCAAATATATGTATTATATTTACTTTAAATATCTCAAATACATATATTAATGATATATGTCAAATACCTTTATTTGATAATTTATTAATGTATTTAATAATATCATATATTAAATACAAATACACATTAATTAGGAAATGACGGTTCGGCCCGTTCGCATATATTTTTCGTTTAACGTTTAAACAATTTATAAATAATCAACATTATTCATAAAAGTTGCCCTAGTGCTCTACGAGTATATTTCATTAGTGAGACTCTCTAGATTCAGGTATATCCGTCACAAAATCCAATTTCGTGTCCATAACTTACCCACCCGTAAATTATGACGACCACGGATAAACTCGCTGAATCATACAGGTCGAGGTCATTGCATACGTATAATCCCTCCGTCACAGGTATCCGGATAATCCCAGAGATATAGATGTAAACGTCAAATCTCTATAGGTATTATCTCATCGACGTTTCTATTAGCAATCTATAAATAACATTCAGAACTCATTTCCGAAGTATACTATGGCCATAGATTTAACTGATTGCTAATCACATATGGACTACCTATGCTCTGTACACAGAACTGACGGATCCTATTTTGACACACACATGATATCCTGAGGATCGGTCCACATCCAACGAACAGGCGGAGGTCTGATCTAAATAGATCGGTGATGTGACTGTCATCTAAGTGTGGAGGAAGTCTCATACATCCACAGTGGTATCTCAAGTCGAAGGACTACTATGCTACTCAACCCGAGAAGATTCTTATTGACGTTGGTGTACTATCTATTAAGAATCTTCGGTGAGTTGTTCAGTGTTTATCCACTATAAACACCTACACGTCTATATGAGTCTCCCCAGACTCATGGTTCATTGGGATAAACCATCGGACCAAGTCTCGATATACGACATGTACTAGTCTCAACGGATTTGACTAACCGACCCGTGTTTGTGAATCTTGACCAAGAACTGTATTTGATAATATACATTTAGCAGTGACACTTCCCAATGTCAATTACAAACTAGCTTTGTAACTGTGTACTGCATTATATATTATCGGGCCTTTGTCTAATACATACATATCACTAAACCACATTTAGTTTCAATCTAATCGTAATCAGATCGAATACGTATATAAAAATAAGAGATGCAACCATAAATAAGTAATATTATGGAAAAATAGATTGTTCGTATTCATGAATCAGACATAAATACGGAGCGGATTGGCGCTCTGAGCACCAACCCTAACACCGACTTCAGGTATGTTTGTCATAAACATATCCACTGCTAGTTTTAAAATTAGATTTTGACACTGGATGTGGTACATACATATGTATTGATGTGCGGGATCTGCTGATTAGTAGGAGACTGGCTTCAGATGAGATCGACCTACGAGTCAAAAAACGGGACAAGAGTCACTGTTTTGACTGTAGACCTAAGTTTTGGAACTGCCCTTTGGGCATGTACTTAAATTAGGAAACTGTTAAAATATATCTAGTTTGACTAGAAACATTATATTTATATCTAGTTTAACTCGTTGCGAGTATACCTTTATGTCATGAACACTAAGTGTTTTGTTTATAAAGATGATATTGATATATACACATTAGATATGAATAACGGTACTTATATTTTGAATATAAACAAATCTCAAACATATAACATGACAAACAAATGGCTCAAACTGAATTAATCAGATGAGACATATTTGTGGCATTATTGTCTGGGACACATTAATGAGACTCGTATATCCATACTTTTGAAGAGTTGATACTTGGACAGATTTGATCCTAATTCATATGACGTCTATGAATCTTATTTATTAGGCAAAGTACTTAAAATGCCTTTTAGCGGTAAAGGGTGTACGTGTCACCGAGCTATTTAGCCCTCGTTCATTATGACGTATGTGGGCCCATCTATGCTGGCTAGAGGTGGATTTGAATACTTCGTAACCTTTACGGATGTTGCATCGCGTTATGGTTATGTGTACCTTATGAAATGCAAATCGAAAACATTTGATAAATTCAAAAAGTTTCGACACGAAGTAAAAAAAAACAGACGGAAAAAAGTATTAAGATATTACAGTTGGACAGTAGTGGAAAATACTTATGCAATAAGTTCTCGATTACTTGAAAGAGTATGGTATTCTTTCACAGTGTACTCCTCCCGAAATACCTCAATGAACCGTGTGTCCGAACGGAGAAACCGAACTTTGTTGGACATGGTAAGGTCAAGGATGAGTCGCTCTGAGCTACCAATTTCCTTCTAGGGATACGCATTGAACAGTGCAATACTTATTTTGAATAAGGTTCCATCAAAGTCTGTTGGAAAGACTCCATATGATATATGGACAAGAAAGAAATTGGATTTCCCATTCCTGAAGATTTGGGCATACTGGGCATGTTAAACGTTTGGATGGTACCAACTAGAACCCAAATCGGATAAGTGCCTATTTGTAGGTCATCCTAGGGAAACCAAATGATATTACCTATACAACCCAAAGAGAACAAGATATTTATTGCTCTCTTGCGGTTTTCCTAAAAGGAATTCCTAAATGCAGTGGTAAGTGTGAGGAAAGTAAAACTCGATGAAAATCAGAGTATTATTGTTCCTGGCACCGATCCTTAACGGAACACGAACAGTTCATCAGGGATGAGACTGTCCACAATCTTCTAATACACAAGAACAAGCGTAGGTTTGAGAGAGTCAGAAAACAACCTTAGAGGTATGGGTTTCTGATCTCACCTCATAAATATATTAATCTTATTGAGGATAATGAGCCGACTATGTATGAAGTAGCGATACAAGGTATCGACTCCGCTATATGGCAAAGTGTCATGAAGTCCGAAATGGATTCCATGTATACCAATAATGTTTGGACACTGGTTGATATACCAGAAGACATTATGCCTATTGGTAACAGATGAGTCTTCATGGTGAAGACAAACGTGGATGGCAATATACAAACGTACAAAGCTAGGCTTATAGTGAATTGGTATCGTCATCAACATGGTGTCGATTACGATGACACCTTTTACCTGTTGCCATGATTAAATGCATTCGGATAATGCTTGCAAGTGCTGCATATTTCGTTTATGAAATATGGCAGCTGAACGTCAAAACCGCTTTCCCTAACGGAAACCTTTTGGAGGATGTTTTATACAACAACCTGACGGTTTTGTCGTGCCAAAACATGCAAACAAGATTTGCAAGTTAATTCGATCTATTTATGGATTGAAGCAAGCATTGTGTTTTTGGAACCAACATTTTGATGAGATCATATTACAATATGGTTTCATTCAAAACGAAAATGATTTTTGTGTATAAAAGAAGATTAGTGGGAGCGCACTGACATTGGATGTCTTATACATTGATTATGTATTATTTCTTTGAAATAACATTCCCATGTTAACAATCGGTGAAAGCTTGGCTTTCATTAAAATTCTCCATGGAATACTTGGGAGAAGCAACCTTTATTCTAGGAATAAGATCTACTGGGATAGATCTAAAAGTTGTTGGCACTCTCCGAGAAATCGTCCATTGAAAGATATGTACGCGACCTGGTGTCTCATATGCTTTGGGCATATGGAGTCACAATCAGGCCGATCCAGGTGATGGTCACTGGATTGATGTTAAGAACATCTTTAAGTATCTTAGACGAACTAATGATGCTTTCTTAAGTTATGGAGAATGAGAACTTGAGATGAGTAGGTTCACTGTTGCAAGTTTCCTAACCGATAATGGCGACTGTAAGTCGCAATAAGGGTACGTATTTTGTTTGAACAATGGAACAGTGAGCTGGAAATCTTCCAAGTAAGATAATGTTACCGATTCAACAAAAGCGGATTATATTGCTGCGGCTGAGGCAGCAAAAGAAGCATTTTTGGATCTATAAAATTCCTAATTGGATTAGTAGTAGTTCTGTTAGCAGCTGAGCTGGGCTACAGCGCAGGCTAAAGAATTACGGTCTCATCAACGATCCAAGTATGTACTTCGACGATTTTATCTGATTCGTGAGATCATACATCGTGGCGATGTGATGATCTAATAAATCGCATCAGATGATAACCTTGCAGATCCGCTGACGAAAGCGATATCTCAGCATAAGCATGAGTGACCCGTATATAGTTCAGGTGTTAGACATTTGAGTGATTGGCTATAGGCCAAGTGGGAGATTGTTGGACAATTATGACCCATAACATCACTATTTTGTAAAGGACATGGTGTTCTTGTACAAAATTAACTATGTGACAAAGGAAATTGCTCTTTTATCATTAGTAATTGGATTACCTGGATATATAAATGATAAAAGTCTATATGATTAGTACCAGATTAATAAGATATGAGACAATATTAATCCACGAAAGGTTTAATCATTAAATATCCCTAGTCGTAGTATTATCGAGAATGGACATCGATAATGCGGAATAGGCTAGTATTACACTTGTGCGCGTTATGGAAGCTTAACGTCATAGTTCTCATATATTTAAGTATAGGATACTTATGCAAGTGTAATAGGAGATTCTATTTACCAATGGTACGGGAATAGCTTCACTCTGGATAGACCCCTCGGAATCCCATTGGTAGTATGACTATGTGTCGATGGGAATCCGAATCAGGGTAGGTGTATTTGATCTTAACTTGAGACTTGCATCGCTAATACTTGCGACAATCTGTATACTTTGGTTTTGATCGTTCGGGGCTTTAACAGGTTCTGTGTACGCCACTTTTGGATCGTAATACGCAATACTTAGTATGATACGCCTGATAAAATTATATATTCCTTTGAAGAATATTTCTGGAGAATTGGGTAGGCACGGTGCTTTGCTAGAAGCCAACCATGTATTGTAAATCGGTAAGAACGTGGTACCGGGTACGCACGTGTTCGGATAGTCTGATGACCGTATTTACTGCCAACATATCCAGGGATCTCTTAGGTCGATTCCCGAAGATTCACCGATGGGATTTGACTCGAACAGAATTAATCTGGGATTAATTATGAGAGAGAAAATTAATCTGGGATTAATTACGGAAAGAATTAATCTATGATTAATTAAAAGAGAAAAAATTAATCTGGGATTAATTGCGTCATGAATTAATCTGGGATTAATTCGTGAAGAAGAGATAACGCGGTTAATTTGGAATTAATCGGTAAAATAAATTTATAGTTAAATTGGATTTTTCTATTTAATTTATTTATTTGGGCTAAAATAATATATTAGATATATTAATTGAAATTGGATTTCAATGCGGAATTAAAATTGGATTTTTATTCAAGCGAACGAATTATTTTGGAATTAATTCGTAAGCGACTTCCGTAATAATTTTGCTAGGCATTATTATTTAATTAAATTAGATTTAATTAAGTCACGACGCAAAATTCGTTTAATCGAATTCAACGAACCCGAGCCCGAAGTGAATTGAGCAACCCAACTTGAATTTTGAATTCAAAATGGTGGGACCCACTACTTCACATCAATGGTCAATCCATTTGATGGAAGTTGTTGGAAACAATAGATTGGATTTTTAATTACACAACACACTTAAAAGTAACTTTGGAAGTCAACTTGTGTGATTAGATTTTGGAAATCAAAATGCACTATTCACTCTCTCTTTACTTGAAAAAACTTGAGCCTCTCTCCATGGAAGACATTTTTGTTCTTCAAAATTTGTTCTTGCTAGCACATAGGGAGTCGAAAGATGGTGATAGGGAAACTCACCCGAGAGTTTGGAACTCGATTTCAAGCTCCGAGCTACGACATCCAAAGGAATTTTTGAAAGCCTAAAACCGATCAAGGTGAGTTTTTTCCGCAACTTACTTTGATTAATTCACACACGAATCACGCTTAGAAGATCCTTGGCATGTTCTAGGAACACTAACATTGCAAGCGCCGCCGCGCGTGTATGACACCTCCCGGACCGGAATTTTCCCTTCGTCGAGATACGCGAGTTGGACACTTCGTTTGTCCAAATCGAACCTTCGGTTGTTGAGAAACGAGTAAAATACAATTGTTATCGGTGTTTAATCGATCGTCGGTAACCGCCGTATTTTAGCCCCTACCACTACCATCGTCGTGATCCTTCAGGCATTTTCTGACCAGCGGTTCCTTCGTTGAGAGATTTGGAGGTTGTTGGAGCTCGATTCTTAGCAAGGATATAGACATATTAAGAGCTTTTGCATGGATAGAGGTAAGTACAATGCACGTTGTTGATCCCTTAACATAATTATTTGTTGATTGATGGTTGTCGTGAAAGTCTATATAAATATGTGGCATAATTATAATTATGTATATATATATATATATATATTATATATATATATAGATTGATGGATTGGATGCGAGATGTGTATATGGATGATGTGTGTTGTTGTGTTATGCTGTCGGGTCGTGTATGATAGTGGTCGGAGATGAGATGAGATATGATGATACATTACACGAGATGATATGATGGAAAACCTTGGGAGTTGTGATGAGGTAATCTCCCATTGGTTTTAATCCACTGTTATACTGGACCCGGATTAGCACAATAGTTTGATGGATGTTTGTATTGTTGTGGGATGTTTGCTTGAGTTGTTATTAAATATATTTTATTTTCATATATTTATTATATATATATTCCTGTTTGTTGGTGAGGTCATGTTGAGAGTATGAGTGTTTTACTTGCTGAGCTCTTTAGCTCACTCCCATTTCCCCAAACATTCCAGGTAGTTCGCGAGTACAGCAGTACTATTACCAGAATTGGATGCACGTGCCACATTGTTTTCGGGTTGGTTCAAAACTTTTGAGTCGTCATTTGCATTTTATAAGACTTGTGTTGTAAACCATATAATTGGTGTATAATTCATGGATTTGATATTTATGATGTAATAATTGTGCATATTTGTTTGGTTGGATTGACATATAGAAAGCTCGAGCTAAAGAAGTCTGCGAACCTCTTTCTAGGGTTGGGCCTGCTCTAGGGAGGGGTCGTGACATTTCCTAATCATACAAACATGTAAGATCTTATTAGTAGTGCTGATGGTATTACCACCAACCACCAAAACAACATGAATAAGCATTAATTTGTTTTATCCCACGCCGACCTGCAAGATCTTCAATTTCATAATATTAAGAAAATCATAATTATATACAATGATATGGCCCATTCATGGCAATATTGTGTTGGATCCTAAAAAAGATAGCTAGCTAGGAAAACAGAAAATTAATAATAATAATAATAATAATAATAATAATAATAATAATAATAATAATAATAGTAAATCCCTTAGGAAAACAAGCAAAAAAAAAACATATATATAAAAATAAAAATACATGATGCCACCCAACATGATAGTTCTACTTAATATAATTACACATATCATATATTTATTAGTTGATAGCACCACGTCACCTATGCAACAACCCAATAATGCATTTCCACACGTGCTAAATAGTAAAAAAAATAATTAAATAATTACAATTTTATTTAACATAACTCCTACATGTTATATAATTATTGATTAGTTGTACCATATCACTCATACAACGGTGATACTAAAAAATTTCTCTACCCTAACATTGTTTAACATGTTAAATTAAGGTGGTAATTCTGTAATTGAGTCAGTACTGTCGGGAGCCTCACTGCAGCCACTACTGAAGATACTTCTATTAGCTTGTCAGAGCTGCTAGCCTTTTCACTCCCAATTAACCGTTTTGAAGATTGTTAAGTGAGCTAGAAGTCCCACCACTGCCCCCGTCTGGTGAAGTTCTAAAGTTTCCTTCGATGAAGTGACCTTGTCTTTTGCGAAATGAGTGGGAAACCTGACTTTACACATCCATTCCATTCCTAGAAGAAAGATTGTGCTATAGAGGGTAGACTGATTCTTAAAGCTCACACAGGAATTGAGTACTTCTTAAGCGGGAATTCAGGTTTAATAGAAGGGTAGGATCCTGTAGGGTTAGAATCTTTGTTAGCACTTAGCAGTCTAGGGTTTTGAAGGCCTTGGCCCTAGGGTATCGTCAAGGAATCAAATAGGGCCTAAATTTTCAAAAAAGTACAAAATCTATCAACTTCATGCATATTCACATAGTGTTTGATAATTTTCATGTTATAGATCTAGTTTCTAATCAAACAAGCCTCTGTTTTCTTCAAAAGCAGCCCTAAGTCTGCCGATGAAGGCATCAAGGCTGCCCCAAGCTTGCTTCAAGGTACCACGTCACTTATACAACTGTGGTATTAAGAAATTTATCTATCCTAACATTGTTTAACATGTTAAATTAAGATGGTAATTTTATAATTGAGTCAGTGTTGTCGGGAGCCTCACTGCAGCCACTACTGAAGGTACTTCTATCAGTTTGTCAGAGGTACGAACCTAAATGAGTGGGAAAGTTGATTTTACACATCCGTTTCATTCCGGACATAGGATTGGCCTCAAAACTAGAAGAAAGATTGTGTTATAGAGGATAGACTGATTCACAAGAATTGAGTACTTCTTAAGCGGGAAGTCAAGTTTAGTAGAAGGGTAGGATCCTGTAGGGTTAGAATCTTTGTTAGCAGTCTAGGGTTTTGAAGTAATCACTATGCAAATTAGGGTTTTGAAGGTCTTGGCCCTAGGTTTTATCGTCAAGGAATCAAATGGGACCAATTTTAAAAATGTACAAAATCAAATTAGAAATATGAAAAAGGACATAATTAATTAATACGTTACTGTTAAAAGCAAACTTATACATGTCTCCAGCTCCTTTGAAATTTTTTCTAAAATGTGTTATGTATTTCTACACATGATCTTTAGGAATATACATAATATTTGAGGATTGATCATTCATGCTCATTGGCAACAAACTTAATGCATATTTCATGTAAGGGTTCAAAAAGGAAGAAAGAAGAAAACTTATCGGCCTGGGGTTGTTTATTTCATGCTTCAGTCTCCTAAACGTATTGCTTGAGCTGCTAAAAACATCATCAGGAAGTTTTTGCAACATCCAGCATGATACAGCTCAGAAACTTGAAGGCGAAAATCGAGACCTTGGAGTTATTGAGAGCCTGGAAATAATTAAGGTATCAGAACAAATAAGACTTTACAGAAGGAATGCGATTTGTAATTGAATAATAATTTGAAATAATTGTATTATGTGATAGATGATACTTGCAATGATATGATGAATTGCCAAAAAAATTCAAAAAATGAAGTAACGAATTTCATCACTCATCTGAAAATTTGAACAACTGGATTTAGTATGATTATGATATAAAGGGAAAAAAAAATAGTGCGTACGGCTCTCCCATTGTAATAATTTAAATCTCAACTATCGTACTAGTCACAACCTTCCATCATTATGATATATGCTTTTGCGAATTACTAATTATAGCTGCATTTGAATGGCATTAGCACTTCTCTAATGCAGACAAAAGGGCAATCTGATTCAAAACAAATTCAGGTAAATTACATATAGCTTTATCGAAGATAGAGACCATAACGTATATAATGCAAATTTAAAAATTTAATTTTTTTTTTTAATATAAATACAGACAAAGGAGAAGAATGAAAGGATTTACTAATCATACAAACATGAAAGATCTTATTGGTAGTAACTGATTGTATTAACACCAACAACCAAACAACATGAATAAGCATTAATTTGTTTTATCCCATGCTTACCTGCAAGATCTATTATTTTCATAATATTAAGAAAATAATATTATATCCAATTATATGCCCATTCATGGTGTTGATGGTGATTTTCCGACCCGAGAAACTTTGAAGTACAAAGAAGGGTATAAATGGATTTACATATTACGGGATAAGAGGTCAGGTAGAAGGGCCCACGCTCGAGGCGCAGGATCACTCGACCTGACGAGATGGATCAGGCTCGGTAGTATTAGCCCATGTGAAGACCGACCCGGGGACGTCGCGTGATATGTTTTTGTACTTAGGAATTGGATTTGGAGTGAGCCAATGGAGACACAGTCACATACACCCGAAGAAACTTTACTAGCAATAAAGATGCAAAGCAGACTCGTTATAATTCAAGTGCTTGCCAGGAATGGTCAGGAATTGCAAAGAGAAAGTGAGGGAGGTGTAGGAATGTCGACCCGACCTTGTAAAGAAGAGAGGAAGAGGATCCAGTATCAAGTACCTCGGTGTGCCGACCCGAGGATATACTTGAGGTTTGCAGTTTCGTACTTATGTGTCAATGAGGTAAGCCCTATATCGAGGTTTGAGCCCTCAAGAGGTTGATAAGATGGGAGCAGGCCATATGTTTATCCCCTGACACACTGAACATCGTGAGCGGTTGGAATACAGGTTGGCACATGGGCAAAACGTGTAGCAGTTACCAAAAAATTGTGAAGTAATGAAGTTCTGATGGTAGGAAGTGGTTGTGTCAGACGGCAAAACTACTATTTGTAGAGTGATTGGGGAAATGAGCATAGGCAATGATAAAAGGGTAACGTGGCTGACGTCATGAGTTGGTATAAAAGTAGATTTAGACACACTATATAAAGGGATTGAAGACTCAGATTTAGGGGTTCTTCGGCTCTCTGTTTGGCTAATCATTTTTTCTAGCAATTTTGAACATTTTCACATGTAAAAGAGAGAAAAAGCTTAGTGTAAGAGAGAGATGAGGCAGGTCAGTCTGCCCCGAGGTGGTAATAAAAATTCTTTTTTCTTTATACCCGTGGACATAGGTTGGATCCATTCCACCGAACCACGTTAAATCTTTTATTTTCTTTATGTTTTCTTATTTTTCTTGCTAAGTTTTCTTTGGTTTCCAACTAACCAAACAAATTCACTGCTTGGGGAGGTTTGTACGATGAGTGATTTGTACCGAATTACCCCTAGAATGAAAAACAACCGTCAACAGTTGGCGCCGTCTTTAGGGAACCAGTATGAAAAGCGGCAAGTACACTAAGACGATGGCAGAAGATAGAAACCACAGAACTTAAGATGCTTCTACAACAGAGTGGATGGAGAAGATGAAAGAAACCCTGCAAAATGAAAGGGAATATTCTTGAAAAGAAAGGGAAACAACCCAAGCCTTCATGAAGGCTATGTTGGAGAAGATTGAGCAGTTAGGGAAGAAGGCAGGAGAGAGGGGAAAAAAGTCCCAACGAAAATAGTTAAGAGATAACAAGGGGAAAGAGAATCACCAGAGTAGACATAGATCGTGGAAATGAGAAGAAGAACACCCAGAGAATGAGATATGTAGTCGTTACCAATACCGTACCAATTGGGGAACCGTGCGAAGAAGAAGAAGGCAGTCAAACCCTGGAATCATCCAGAAACAGCCTATGTTTCGGGAGAGTGACCTGGGACGATACCTGAAGGAGAGGCACGAGGTACCAAGTTATGGAAGGTACCATGCTCGCGGTGGAAGGTGTGAGGAGGCCCTTGGGCGCGAGCACAACAACTCCGAGAGCCAAGTGTGGAGTTGGTTCCATAAAGAGATGAGAAAGTGCGAGGAAAATATGAAAAATGGATACAAAGCGACCAAGATGTGGAGACATCATCCCATTTCACGAAGAAAGTATTGGTAACAGACACTACAAGAAAACTGTGAAATAGAGACGGAAATATCCGTCGCTACTGGACAGTTAGCGACGGATTAGAGACGGAAAAATTATGTCTCTATTCTATTGGTCGCAAAAAAATAGCGACGGAAATATTAATTCCGTCGCTAAAATTAGCGACAGAATTTTATTCTGTCTCTATATAAAGACAAAAATTCCGTCGCTAAATAGAGAAGGGAAATTTCGTTTCAATAATTAGCGACGAAAATTCCATTTCTATTTAGAGACCTAATTTCTGTCTCTAATTAGGTCGCTAAGTCGCAACAGACTAAATCCATTCTATTTGGAGACGGCATCCGTTTCTAATTTTCCGTTTCTAATTTCCTAGGAAATTTCTTTTTTTTAAAAAAAAAAATTGTTATTTTTTAATTTTTTTAAGAAATTAATTTTATTTTAAACAATATTATTAATATTAGTAAAATTATAAAATAAATATATTAATTAAATTATAAAATAAACACTTTTTTTTTTTTTTGAAATCGTTGGAAACCCCGCCACCAAACCACCCATTCTGGGCCGCGGCGCAGGAAAAACCCCCGGCTGCCCCAGGCTCTTACAAGAAGTTGCACCCCCTGGATTCGAACCCAGAACCTCAAGGTGAGATTCTGGACCCTTCACCACCAAGCTACACCACTTGGGGGCTTATAAAATAAACACAACAAATAGTAAAATAAAAAATTTATTATATAAATGTTGTAATGTTTAAAAACGTACAATATAAAAAAAAAATTACATATAAGTTAATCCTCTTTATCTCAAAGTCACCCTTCAATATTGTGAATTTTCTTGATCTTCAAAGTCACCCTTCAGATGAATCTGTTAAAAAAAAAAAAAATCAACAGAACTTCAATTAGTTAATCTGGCATCATTAAGAACAATTAAACAAATTGATGGCGGTTCTGGGGCACATGGGTGATATGATGAATTAAACAAATTATAATTTAAGCACTTAGCAAGTGAAATTATAATTTAATGAAAACGGCATTGACTAGTCACAGAAAAATCTCTCCATGTTCAGCTAAAAATCTTATTTCATGGGATTATATTCCAGTTTTCTTCCTGCATTTAGTTTTGCAGTGTGGTTGAAATTTGGTTGCTATTCAGCACACCCTCTGAACCATCTTGTAACTTACAATCTTCTTTCAAGTTAAACAGAGGCTGATGTTAAATTTTTATAATAACTTTTACTAGTAAAGTGAATAAGAAATTAAGGGATTTGACTATATGTACAGCTAAATATTGAGGTCAACAAAAGGGAATCAAATAAACAAGCAAGTAGTACTTACAAAATCCAGACTGAAATCTGTTGGTGTCAGAAAATGATAGATAACGAGCCAAAATAAAAAATCAGTAAGCATAGCCCGTATGCATTGTGAATTTCCCATAATTTATTAGAACTCACATTCATACAAGGCATCTCCTCAAACAGAAGTTGTAAAAAAGACTGCAACAAGCTTCAGAAGCATCTCTAGCTAAGCTAGATGCTTGCATGCCTTCATTTTTGCAATGCAAGTAAACTATCTTAAGATCATTTTCCCATTTTTGGAAGTGTAGATTTTTAGTGGATGATAACATACTCAATGCAAGTAAACTAGCTAGGTTTGGATCATAACATACTCAATGGGATGCTTTTGGCATGATACAGCAAGAAACGACAATAAAATGGACTTATTCAAACAGAAAAGACATCCAAAACTCACATGCATAGATGAATCAAAGTAATAACTAGAGAGTACCGACACGCTGACCTTAAGAAATTCAGAAATTAGGTGCTAAATGTAACGATTACAAGCTTACCACCGAGCAAACATGAAATCGGCCACTTGATAAGTAGACAATAGACCTGAATAACGACTCGGGCAAAAACAATTATACTCCTTGTATACCCATTTCTGTTAGGAAAGAAAACACAACGGAACCCATACAAGTAAATTAATAGTAATCTATTGAGCCATGGAATCAGATTATGTAAAGAAATTACCTTGAATTGAAAAGTGAGACTGAGACTGAGAAAAATGAATTGAAAAGTGAGTGCAACTGAGAAGAGAATTAGGGATTTGAGAGAGAAGTATTTGGAGAGAGTGGGGAAAAAGAAAGAGAATTTTTTTTTTATTTAAGTACCGTTAGCACGGAATTATGAATCTGTCTCTAAATATAGCGACGGATTAAGAATTCCGTCTCTACATATAGCGACGGATTAAGAATTCCGTCTCTACATATAGCGACGGATTTAAAATTCCGTCTCTAACTATAGCGACGGATTTAAAATCCGTCTCTACAGATAACGATGGAATAAATATTATGTTTCTAATTAGCAACGGAATTTTAATTATGTTTCTAATTAGGGACGAAATTTTAATTCAGTTTCTAATTAGCGACGGAAAAATTCATTTTCTAATTACCAATAGTTTTGTAAATTAGAAATTAAAATTAAAATATAAATATAAATTTAAAATTAGCGACGGATTAAATATTCCGCTTCTATTTAGAGACGGAGTAGTAATTCTATTTCTAATTAGCGACGGAAAAATTTCGTTTCTAAATGATTAGCGATGGATTTTCGTTTCCTTCTCTAATTTAGAGATGAAATTTTTTCTCCCGCTAAATTTCGTCCATAATTTCATTATCCGTCTCTATTCCGTCGTTAAATTTTGAAACGGAATATTCCGTCGCTAAATTCCGTCGCAAAAACTGTAATTTCTTGTAGTGGGAGTTTGCAAGGAGATTTACCATGCTCATGATGGATGTCTACAAGAGCAACACGAACCCAAAGTCCCATACTAAGAAGTTTGTATTGTTGATGGAAGTTCAGGGAATAGTAGGGTAAGCCATCTGTAAGGTATTCCCATTGACCTTGGGAGGATCAGCCAGCTTGTGGCTCGGGAAGTTGACCTCGAGAAGTGTTAGCAATTTCTCACAACTGAGGAAATCTTTTGTGCGCCATTTCAAATGGGCATGCATACCAAAGAAAACAGTGGGGTCGTTGAGGTTGATGAAGCAAAGAGACGACGAGCCTTTGAAAAGCTTTGTCGATAGATACCACGGCTTGGTACTGGAGGTCGAGATATATGAGTCCCCGGAGGCGGTGGAAATTTTCAAATGAGCCCTCAGGGTCGAAAGTTATGGTCCTACCTGACGATCCAGGAGATATCGGACTATGTCGCGGCCTTGGAGCAAGCGAGGAAGTTTTTGTTGATGGAGGAAAAGGAGAAAATCGTCTAAGAAGGGATTATTCAAATGTCGAAAGCACCTAGGTCAGAAAATCGGCGTGATGTGGGCAGAAACCTGAGGAGACCGGTCCTAAGACAGAAGGATTTCAGGCCAATAGCTCAGAAAAATCCAACGCATAAGAGAAGGCCACCTATCCAGGTTGCCCATGTCGCAAGAGGGACGACATACACCGCCTTGAACAGACCAGTGTCCCAGATAGCTCAAGAAATCTAGGTGTATGACACAGAAGTGGGCGACGCTGTCCCGGGCTCGCGCCCCGGTCTGGAGTACGGAGTAGCCCGCGGGGGACTAAACCGGAGAAATAAAATGGAGTCGCCACCCAGTGTGAACTGGGAAATGATTTAAGGCTGCACTCACCCCTCGCAAAGGGAAGACCTCAAACCGTTGGGTTCAGAATGGTCTCTTACTTATGCCACTTGTAATGAACAAATTCATGCAATAATATAACCAATTCTACGCAACATACACACGCAAGAATAACCTATATCTAAGTTTGCATGCATAAAAGTAAGTGAAATAAAGGCAAGCACACAATCTCATGAACACATTAAGTAGATAAATGCGGAAATAATTAATAAAGGTAAAATCGTCAAAAATGAAATGATATGGTTAATTATGTAATGCAAAAGAGATGACCAAAGAAGCAAACATGCATGAAATATGATGAAAAGAAATTTGTTCACTGTATGTGCGTTCGTGTAGCATTTGAAAACACGTTCGAACGGTAAACAGAATGTTCGCGTTCGTATAGCGTTCGGAAACGCGTTCAAACGGGATAAGACCTGATGCATGATAAAACAAAATGCATGCGCGTTCGAGTAGCGTTCTGAAAAGCGTTCGAAAGGGAATGAGACAAAATGTTCGCGTTTGTATAGCGTTCGAAAACGCATTCGAACGGGATAAGACCTGATGCATGATAAAACAAAATGCATGCGCGTTCGAGTAGCGTTCGTAAATGCGTTCGAACGGACTGAGGCAGAATGCATACGTTCGTGGAGCGTTCGGAAACGCGTTCGAACGAGATTACCAAAATGGCATCTGAAATGACACAAACACATGCATGGATAAACAAATACATAATGTAGGACCTCGTATGCCCGATTGAACATATTTCACATTCAATCGAGTGTACTTCGTCCGGCACGGTAAAACATCGTGGTAAAGGTAGCCTTTAGGCATTTCCCTCGAATAGAGGACCTTTAATCCACCCTAGTTAGCCCATGCGCATTAAATTATCAATGCATGAATAAACAAATAAATTATATGGGACCTTGTATGCCCGATTGAACACATTTCACATTCAATCGAGCGTACCTCGTCCGTCGCGGTAAAACATCTTGGTAAAGGTAGTCTTTAGGTATTTCCCTCGAATAGAGGACCTTTAATCCACCCTAGTTAGCCCATGCGCACTAGAATGCAATGCATGCGTAAATAAAGCAATGATATGCAAAGGGTAAATGACATAATAAAAGGCGCGGCAAAACATCGTGGTAAAGGTAGCCTTTAGGCATTTCCCTCAAATAGAGGACCTTTAATCCACCCTAGTTAGCCCATGCGCATCAAGTAACTATACATGAATAAACAAAATGCATAAAAAGATAAATAACGTGACGATAAGCATAGATTTAAATCACAAAATGAAACACGTGCTTGAAAGTCTCTCAAGCGGTACATGGAGTTGTATCCCAAGTACAGACCGCACTACCGTCCATTTGGATTCGGCTACGGAATTTACGTATGGATTTCCATCCGATATACCGCAAGAGATAGCACGCGATCATGATGAGCGGAAAATATATCAATATTTACCGCCCCTTTAACTTAATATTTTGTTTAGTTTCCCGGGTTTGATGAACGTTTTGATGTGTTTTAGTTTATTTTGCAGATAAAATAATATCGGATCTCAATGAAATCATTTAGGACGAAATATGGGTCAAATAAGGGCAATTATTGGACTTGATATTTTAATTTTGGAGATTGGAAACTTGAAATGGCGTTTTAATGAAGTGCAGTTTTGGAAATTCCAGTTTTGTGCATTTGTCATAATTTGTGCATAACTTTTTACTCCGATATCGGATTGAGCTGATTTAAGTTCCAGATTAAAGAAGACTCAAAGATCTACAGCTGTGAAAGACAAAATAATTTCGAATTCTGAAGATTTCATGCCCGAAATTGATGAACCATCCAGAAGTGTGTTGTGTGTAATTATTAAAGTCACTTCAATCATTTTCAAAGCAAAAAATAAATTAATAAATAAATAATAAAAATTATCAAATCATCACCAAACATGATAAGAGATTAGTGGAGCAATAATAATGGATTTGGTGGAGCAATTAGTGGAGCAATTAATAATTGATTTGGTGGATGATTTGATGGAGGCAAAATTTTGCCTATAAATACCAAGCCATTTCATTTGTAAAATTCATACTTTCTTCTAAGGAATTCCTTAAGAATACTAAGAAGATTGTATCTTGTTTGTTTATCCATAGCTTTCAGTAATTAATTTCCACTTTCACACACTTTCTTTTCTTTACTTTTCAGTTTTTACTTTCCGCAATTTACTTTTACGCACAATACTTTTCTTTCTTTAATTTTCAGTTTTTACTTTTCAGTAATTACTTTCAGCATTTAATTTTCAGTATTTAATTTCAGCATTTACTTTCAGCATTTACTTTTCAGTATTTAATTTTCAGTATTTAATTTTCAGTATTTTACTTTATGTCTTTTATTTTATTTAAGTTTTTTTTACTACCCGTAAATATGTGTCTTAACTAAGCCAAGTTATCTGGGGTTGTGATGAAATCTAATATCACCGATTTATAAGGGGTTAGATTATAGCTTGGGTAATATAAATATTTATTTATTGAGTCTTAATCTTAATGCTTTTTCATTAACTGGCCATTAATAAAATTGAACTGGGAAACTTAAAATGAACTAGACATAGGGATTTTAAGTTTAAGACCTTAGACTCAATAGTCCACGATCTTCCTTGAGGATAGATAACCCTTTAATATATTTCCTTACAGGATAGACATATACCTGTCGGGCAGGGGTAGCCATAATTGGAACTTAAACTTAATTAATCCAGATAATTTGGTTGACATATACATATGGTTCAATTGGGTTAAACTGGATATTTGTGTCTGACCATCGACAGAGGCTTACACATAATTTAGTGTTCCAGGTTAATAAATCAATATATTACCCAACTTTAAGATAACCACTTCATCTTTAAAATGATATTGGAAGAAATCACAACCCTAGATAGTTTTTAATATTGAATTTTCTTAAAACCTACTTTCGAACAATTTTATTTACTTGTTCTTAAATTTAGAATCGTCACCATTTCAAATCAATCAAACAACCTGTTAGATACTAGTAATCATTTGACCTCATAAAATTAATAGATTAGAATTTGACTCCTCGTGGGATCGATATTTTTATACTACTTGAACGATACGTGCGCTTGCGTTATACATGTGTGTTTACGCCGGTCAGATCATCAACTCAATGTATGCATGGAATATGATAATGCATGTGATGAAACAACAATAAATAACAGAAACGATAAATAGTTAGCCAAATGCGAAATATTAAAGGAAAATAAATGATTGAAAATAAATGCGGAATGGTAAAGAGATGTGACCAATGCTTTGGCCGTTTTTAATATAGGGCTTCGCATGCCCGGTTGGACGTATTCCACGTCCAACCAAGCATGCCGTGTCCGGGATAAAAAAAATAAAATATAACAAAAGGTGCCCTCAGGTCTTACCTTTTAAATTGCTTCCCGGGAGTGCGTTACGTCGTCGCCGAAAGGGTTAATGCTTCGTTATTTTTCTGGTTTGCCGCTATTTTGGGATGCTATTTCCGCTGCTTTCGGCGCTGTTTTGGGATTTGCAGGGGGCTGTTTTAAGGGACTGTTTTCGGTGACTTAAGGGTGCAGTTTGGGGCTGTATATTGCGGCTATTTCTTTGGTTGGTTGCACGTGGAGGGCTGTATTTTGTTCGGTGTGTAAGCAGTGTGTGTATTCGTGATGAGTGGGCTGTGTGCGTTTTTTATGTTTTCGGTCAAAAGAGGCAGTTTGTGGCTTAGTGTTTCACGGCAATTGGCTTGTTTTTTATTCGGCTAGATTTCATGTACTTCGTTAGTGGGGCTGTTTGCGCCTTAGGGTTCTTTGTGCCAGTGAATAGTGTTGGCTGCGTGTGGTGTTTAGGGCTTGTATTCAGTGAGGGGCATTGTGGTTTGTGTGCCAAACGTGATGTGTTGCCACGAGAGAGATACGTGAGGGTGTTAGGGTTTTGAGAGGCTGATGGGTACGTGAGGGCTGCTAGTTTTTTTGTTTATTGGGATTGCGTGAGTCTTTTTTGAGTGGTTGTGCGTGAGTTGGTTTATGTTTGTGTGATGGAGAGAAGGTAAGAGTGAGGGTCGTGAAGAAAGAAGAAGCCTTAGGGTCTTATCTTTGTGAAGGACTGCCGAGTGTTTAAGGGAAGAAGAGAGATCAGAGCTGCTAGGGTTTTTTAGTTCGGTCCATTGCCGAGTGCTTGTATGTTGCAGGTGGGAGAGAGTGTGATGATGAGAGAAGAAGGCTATTAGGGTTTTTATCTTTGTTATTGCTTTTGGTTTGTGAGAGGTGAGAGAGTCTAAGGAAAAGGCGAGAGGATTAGGGTTTGGAACATGTTGTGTTTTTATAGTTGAAAGTTAGGGTTTCCTTGTGTGCATGGGTTTTGAAAAGGAAACAAATCAATCTACAAATGGGTGTATTTAATTAAGTTATTTAGGGAAATAAATTTGTGTAATTTTGGTGGGGAATATATTTAATTTGGTGAGTGATCTATTTAAATTAGGAAGGGATTTATTTAATTTAGAAATGGGGATTTGATTTGATTTTAATTGGATTTGATTTAATTTAATTGGACTTAATTTAATTTAATTGGATTTGATTTAATTAGGAAGGATAATTTTGATTTTAATTGGATTTGATTTAATTTGTGACATGTGTTTTAAATGTTTTAATTATTTGGATTGGGCTTTGGTGGCCTTGTGTGAATTTTGGGTTGAGGCTATCAGTGAAACAGAAATATCGATGGTCGTTCAAACGCGTTTCCAGACGCTACACGAACGCCCGTAATCTGTTCTCCGTTCGAACGTGTTTCCGAACGCAGCACTAACGCACATGCAGTGAACATGCGAGACTCATCATTGGGCTTTCATGCAAAAATGAAAGTGCCTACACTAGGATAAAGGCCTACTGACTGAGCCTGACCCGAGGAGGTTTCCGATTGAGAAGAGAGACAACAAGGCTTATTTCGTGCACCACAATGTGAAGGGACATGCCACATAAAGATGTAGAGACCTGTAGGAGCAGGTGGAAGACTTGGTAAGGAATGACTACCTGAACGGATACGTAGACCGCGAGGCTATAAAGGCCACGCAACGCCAATAGCGATGGTCATCAGGGAGTAGTAGGAGAGACAATATGCAAGGTGTATTCGATAAGTTTCCATAGTGCATCATGTTTAAGACACTCATTTAGCAGCTTTCCGGGCTCATTATTATATAAAAGAGTGGAACACCTGAGGATGGATCCATAAGTGGGAATAAGAGGAGAAGTAATCAGCTGTAAAATTGGAGGCCTAAGTTTAATCATTGTGATGAATTATTCCATTCTTTCACGAATAAGCAATTGGAGAAACATCGTCAGAAATCCCCATTTAGGATAGAGTTGTTGAATGAAATGTAATGTCAGAAGTTAGAGATTGATGGGTTTTTCTTACCCATTAGTGCTAATGCTGAACAACTTCATCCTAAAGAAATTGTGGTTGTCGTTCGACCTGTCAGTCCTTAATTATCCAAAGAACTCGGCTCATAAGGACATTATTAAGATTTTTCAAAGATTGAGAGGGAATGCTCGGTTCAGAAGGAAATTGTTAAGAATTATTTGAATATGCGGAGGAAATATTTTCAATAGAGCCTCTCTTATAATGACCCTCAAAAAGTTGTAAGAAGGGTAGTGGATCATTTGAATATGAATAAGGCTTTCCATTTCTTAAATAAGAACTTGTTCATCTATGCTTGTTATTATTTGAACAGAAAAAAAATGTTTAATATTCTTGTGAGATGCTCGTGATCAAAATGCATCAAGGGCTGCATGACATGTGGGAAAGGTGCGAAACCCCAATGACCTATATTTTTGGGGAATTCGGAACACATGAAGGATTGCAAGGCATGTGGGGAAAGCACGCACCCTCGTGGGACGCCAATCCCAGGTATCATTATCAAACACCCGAGTTGGAGCGATAATACCCAATGACTTGCATCTTTGAGGAATATAAAATGAAGATCTGCATGGCGTTTGGGCCCTTGGGTATCCATAGCATGCTCGGCGAGCAAGTCAGCGTGGTGTTTGGTGCCTTAAGGTAATCATAACACGTATGGATAGTGAATGGCTACGGTACCTCTGGGTTTACATAGTGTGGGGTGGGATTATTCCCCCACAGTATTTGCCACCCATTATTGGAGGTGCGTAGTATGGTGAAGGCTCACGAGCCTCTGTGGTATTTTTAACATCGGGATATATCTACCACGGGGAGGGATAATGCCCCCGTGGTGTTGGCCGTCCCATTTCGGATCCATATAAGCATAGAACCAGGAAGGCCTTAGGGTCTTTGTGGCGTTTACAAACTATGGGCCTGTCTAGAATGGGAAAGATCTCATGGCGTTGGCGGCCCCCTCGATCCTTAGCTCGGTTCTCCAAGACGTTGGACTAAAAGATTCAAAGTTGTTGTTTTTGATATCATAGGGCATGACTTTATCTCAGACTCCCTTGTTGTTTCTTTTGGGTCAATACGGGGTACATGATACTTCACCGCATTGTTCTTATCTTATTTTTATTTGGTTTTTATTTTTATGGATGATTTGGTGCGGGACGCCATTATAAGTCTCTATAGAGATCGTCAGATGTTGAAAATCTTCCCTCCTGGTTAAGTCTTCATAACAAATATATTGGCTCGGGACTGCATTCATTCCACTAAGGCCATATTTGATGGCACAAGGACGGAACATTCCATTGTGGCCATTTTGTTATGATAGCTCGAGTTCTGATTATGTCTCACCGATGACTTATTATATTCATTGGCATTGGGTTGGAGTTTCTCCCCCATGGCCAAATGTTGATGGCAGAATGAGGGAACATTTCATTGTGGCCAAGTTGTTATGATGGCTCGGGGTCTGGTTATGTCCCACTAAGGCCTTATCTTATTCATTGCATGGGTTTGGAGTTTCTCCCACATGGTCAAATATTAATGGCACAAGGAGGGAACATTCCCTTATGGCCAAGTAATTATATCAGCTCAAGGTCGGGTTATGTCCCACCGAGGCTTAATTAGGATTTTCTGCATTAGGTTTAAGTTTCTCCCACATGGCCAAGTGTTCAAGTAATTATATCGGCTCGGGGTCGGGTTATGTCCCATGAGGTCTTATTGTATTCATTAGCATGGGGTTAAAGTTTCTCCCCCATGGCCAAATTTTGATGCCATAAAGAGGGAACGTTCCCTTCGGCCATGTAATTATATCGGCTCGGGGTCAGGTTATGTCTCACCAAGGCCTTATTGTATTCGTTGGCATGGGGTTGGAGTTTCTCCCCAATGGCCAAGTGTCGAATGGCATAATGAGGGAATATTCCCTTGAGGCCAAGTAATTACATCGTCTCAGGGTCGGGTTATGTCCCACTGAGGACTTATTGTATTCATTGGTATGGGGTTAGAGTTTCCCCCCCATGGCCAAATGTTGATGGCACAAGGAGGGAACATTACTTTGTTAATGTTCCTAGAACATGCCAAGGATCTCTAATCATGATTCGGTGTGTGAATATTCAAAGAAGTTGCGAAAGACTTACATTGATCGGATGTTGAGATTTCAAAACTTTGATGTATGTTTAGAGCTCCAAGCTTTCTTTGTATTCCAAACTCAATGAATTGGTTTCCCTATCACATTTATTCACACTTTGAAGTGCTAGCTCACTTGAATTTTTGCAACAAAAATTCTAATGGAGAGTGAGAAGCTCTCGGCTTTTGCAAGAAGAAAGGGAAGAGAGATGTTTGTTTTTGGTATATTTGATTTTCTAAATCTATTACCATTTACCAAATCCAAGTTGGTATATGTCATTCCAAATGATTAAAATAAAACAAAGTGTTTTGGACTTTGATTGAGTGTATAAAAAGCAATCCAAGATTTCACTCAATCATCAACTACTTCCATCACTATTCAAACTAGTTGATGTAAGTCAAGTGGGTCCCACCACTTGTAAATTTCGAATTTAAGTCGAACAATCCAACACACAACTTCGCTCGGGGCCGGGTTCGTTTAATTCCGAATCAACGAATTTGCCATTGCGACATATTATTTAATTAAATAATTATGCCTTGCAAAATTATTAATAAGTCGCTTACGAATTAATTCTAAATTAATTCGTTTGCCCGAATTAAAATCCAATTGTAATTCCGCATTGAAATCTAATTTCAATTAATATATCGAATATATTATTTAATCGATTAATTCCAAATTAATCGTTTTCTCTCTTCTAATCGAATTTTATCCCAGATAAATTCTTGCCGCAATTAATCCTAGATTAATTTTCTCTCTCTCATAATTAATCCCAGATTAATTATGTTCGAGTCAAATGTCATCGGTGAATCTTTGGGAAGCGACCCATGAGATTCCTGGATATGTTGGCAGTAAATCCGGTCGTCAGACTATCCGAACACGTGCGTACCCCGTACCACGTTCTTACCGATTTACAAGCCATGGTTGGCTTCTAGCAAAACACCGTGCCTACCCAATTCTCCAGAAATATTCTTTTAAGGAATACATAAATTTTATCAAGAGTAGTATACTAAGTATTGCGTATTATGATCCAATATCGGATGTCACATGCTAGGCCTGAGGCTGGAATTGTGTCTGCCCCGTACGAAGCATATATCGGATCACTAGCAACTAGTCTCTTTAATCGGATAATCATGACCTTGTCATATTATCTCGATAGTTGCAACATATTATCCCGATAATACTACGACTAGGGATATTTAATGATTAAACCTTATGTGGATTGATATTGTCTCATATCTTATTAATCCGGAACTAATCATAAGGACTTTTATCATTTATATATTCAAGTAATCTAATTACAAAATGAAAAAATAGTAATTTCCTTTGTCACATAGTTAATTTGTACAAAAACCACAATGTCTTTTACAAATAGTGATGATATGGGTCATAATTGTCCAAAATAGTAATTTCCTTTGTTACATAGTTAATTTGTACAAAAACCAGAATGTGAAATGTGTTCCATCGGGCACACGAGGTCCTACATTGTGTATTTGTTTATCCATATATGTGTTTGTGTCATTTCCGATGCCATTTTGGCAATCTCGTTCGAACGCGTTTCCAAACGCTACACGAACGTATGTATTTTATCTCATCTCGTTTGAACGCGTTTACGAACGCTACACGAACGTATGCATTTTGTCTTATTCCATTCGAACGCATTTACGAACGCTACACGAACGTATGCATTCTGTCTTATTTTCGTTCGAACGCGTCTCAGAACGCTACTCGAACGCTTGCATTATGTTTACCGTTCGAACGCGTTTACGAACGCTACTCGAACACGCATGCATTTTATTGTATCATGCATCAGGTCTCATCCCGTTCGAACGTGTTATCAAATGCTATACGAACGCGGACATTCTGTTTATCGTTCGAACTCATTATCAAACGCTACTCAAACACTTGCATTTTGTTTACCGTTCGAACGCGTTTACGAACGCGCACACACTGGACAGATTCCTTTATCATGTTTCATGCATGTTTGTTCCCCTAGTCATTCCCTTCCCCTTCATATGTTTAGTTAGCTCTCTTCAATATTTATGCACTTAATTGCCTCTCTTTAATATGCATGCTTGTACAATTATTATTCATTTGCGTCTCTGTGTTTATCAATATAATGTGTTCATGAAATTAAATATTTGTCTTTATTCCAATTCTTTTTTTTATGCATGAACTTAGAAGTAGATTATCCTTGGAAATATATGTTGCTTAGGCTTGGTTAGATTATTGCATAAATCCTTTCATTACAAGTGGCATAAGTAAGGGATCATTCCGAACCCAACGGTTTGAGGTCTTCCCTTGCGAGGAGTGAGTGCGGCCTTAAATCATTTTCCCGATTCACACCGGGTGGTGACTCCATGTTATTTCTCTGGTTTAGTTCCCCCGCGGGCTATTCCGTAGTCCCAACCGGGCCGCGAGCCCGGGACAGCGTCGCCGATTTCTGTGTCCTACACGGTGTTTATCAGATTTTACCGACGAAATATTTTCGGTCGCTAACATCGGTTGGTAATCTCACATTTTCTTGCAGTGCAAGCCCATTTCGTGATAGTAAGAGGTTCTTCAATTTTAAGAAGGAAAGTCCCTAATAGACACTATGAAAGCTAAGTCTGGCTATAGCCTAAGAAAGTAGACTTTGGATAACAAAAAGTAAAGAAAAACATTGAGAACAAAGCGAAAATACCAATTCAACTCAAAATTGAAGATTGAAGCATAAATTCTTACAATGAGTTTTTTCTTCCCCTTTAATTTTTTCAGTTATCATTTCAAGTTCTTACCCTGTAACAATGAATTATTTGATTTTATTGAATATGATTTGTAACTAATAGATTGATTTATGGTTGTAATGGAACTTATACACAATTCTTAATTTTAATTATATCTTTGATTTCTTTTGAGTATTGTTATAGGATTATTTATCATTATCATTGTGTAATGCATTCTATTGCTTGATCACCAATAAGGTAGTTATGGTAAACCCTAATGAACTTGGAAAATGGAATTTTGATTTAACATTGGGATTGATAACATGTGATTCTATTATTTTTAATCAATTTCCATGTAGGATATGAATTTGCCTGCAGGGCATGAGTAGTCAAAAATAGAACTTGATCTTAAAGAGCTTGCCTTAATTAATTATTATAGGCATAAAGGTAATTGTACTAAGTTGGATGTTTCTACTCGACCATCGAAAAAAGCTTGTAGATAATTTCGTATTCTAAGTTAGTAATCCATATCAATCACTCAATTGGAGGAAAAATGCATACCTTTTTAACATGCTAGGTAAAGTTGCAATCCTAGATTCTTTCTCGCATAAAGTTTTCTAAAAGTTATAATTTTAGTTATAATTTAATTTAGTTGAAGTTAATTACAAAATGATATCTCTTAATCATTCACTTAGTTATAAATATAATAAATCTAGTTTTAATACTTAAAAGGATTAAGGGTAAGTCCTTGAGTATTCGATATTTATTGTACTACCTTTACGATACGTGCGTATGCGTGCTATACAAACTCACTATCAATTTTTTACCACTGTTGTTGAGGACTTATTTTATTTTTCATTATTGATCTTAAGACTAATTATTTTACTTGTTTTACTAAGTTTTTATTTTTTTACATTTACTCATGTATCTAAAAGTTTATATAAGAAGAAGTCGAAGTCGAAGTTGTGAGCTTCTTCCTATCAACTCTGAAATCGAACATATTCTCCAATAGTTAAGAAAGGACAAAATAGAATCAATAACCACAACTTGTCATGAATAATCAACAACCTGAACCACAGGACGCAGCACTGCCAATTACTATTAAGGATAGAATGATACATTTTATAGATGGCTATATATCATGTATCATTTTAACACATCTTCAAGACAACATCTGCAATATAAAGTTGTGCATTCAGATAATCTAGCAATCATTATAGTTTGGTGGTGGGTACAATGATGATCTTAATGCTCATATAAGTAATTTTTTGGTAGTCTATAAAACCATCAATTATAACATGAGTGCATAATAGGCAGTTCACATCCAATTATTCCCTCATTCTTTGAAGGATAGGGCAAAATAATGGTAACTCTCACCACCATCTGGGTCAATTACCACCTGCAAATTGGCTATAAAATTTCTTGCCAAGTATTTTCCTTCAGTAAAGATAAAAAAATTGAGAAATTACACCACCTCGTTCATTCAATATAATTTGAAGTTCTTATACGAAGCATAGAGAATATACAAGGACCTGCTCAAAAAATACCCATATCATGAGATAGCTAAGTGGATGCAAGTTCAAACAATCTACAATGGTCTGACATGGATGCTCAAAATCACCATTGACGAGACTGTTAGAGGACCATTGATGGAAAATGGTGAAAATGAAGTGACATGAATCAAGGCATACTTGGAGTACCAAGGGCAACGACCAAGCTTATGAAACCATTGCAAGTATTAGAAGGGTCAATCACAAGACAGAAGGCCAAGAAGATCAGAGAAGCAATATAGGGACTAGCACAAACTTTTATGGTCAACTGTAACAGAGTCAGAGGCACATTGGAGATGCATGTGGACTTCAATGGAGAGGGTCCAAAGCTATTTCACTTGGCCCAAATCATATCTGAGTGACGCTCACAAGACCATTTTGAAGATAATGACCATTTTGAAGAATTTGGCCTAATTCATGCCATAGTGGAATTCAGCCAAACTATTACATTTTTTTTATATTATGTTGATATGTTTAAGTTACTTTGGGTGGGAAATGACTATTGAAGACGTGCTTGAGTATAAGAAATGGTAGTTTTTAGGTTTTAAGGGTAATTTCACCAATTACGGGTATTCTAGCCATTATAAACTCTCTTGTCAATGTTCATTTTATTGTATTCTTGACCGGTGCGTTTACACACACGTATAACGCAAGCGCACGTATCGTTCAAGTAGTATAAAAAGTATCGATCCCACAAAGACTTAATACCTAATCTATTAATTTTATGAGGTCAAATGATTACTAGTATCTAACAGGTTGATTGATTGATTTGAAATGGTGATGATTCTAAATTTAAAAAACAAGTAAATAAAATTGCACAAAAGTAGGTTTAAGAAAATTCAATATTAAAAACTATCTAGGGTTATGAATTTTTCTAATATCTTTTAAAAGATGAAGTGGTTATTTCATGTTTGTGTAATAAATCGGTTTACTAACATGGAACACTAAATTATGCAAAAGCCTTTGTCGATGGTCAGACGCAAATACCCAGTTTAACTCAATTGAACCATATGTCTATGTCAACCAAATTATCTGAAATCATTAAGTTTAAGTTCCAATTATGGCTACCCCCGCCCGACAGGTATATGTATGTCCTGTAAGGAAATCTATTAAAGGGTTA
The DNA here is from genome assembly GCA_019454045.1 of Zanthoxylum bungeanum. Lineage (NCBI taxonomy): Eukaryota > Viridiplantae > Streptophyta > Magnoliopsida > Sapindales > Rutaceae > Zanthoxylum > Zanthoxylum bungeanum. Next base: position 135,607 of record SKCR01032185.1, read on the forward strand.
TATATCCTCAAGGAATATCGTGGGCTATTAAGTCTAAGGCTGAAACCTAAAATTCCTTTGTCAAGTTTATTTTAGATTTACCACATCAATCTTATTGGTGATTAGACAACAAGAAGCATTAAGCTTAAGACTTAATAAGTAAACCTTTAAATTACCAAAACTATAAAATAACCCTTATAAACCGGTGATATTAGAATTCATCACAACCCTAGATAACTAACTCAGTTACGACACATAACTAGGGCTAGTAAAAACTTAAATAAAATAAAAGACATAAAGTAAATGCTGAAAAGTAAATTGCTGAAAAGTAAATGACGAAAAGTAAATGCTGAAATTAAATAATGAAAATTAAATGCTGAAAAGTAAATGCTGAAAAGTAAATTACTGAAAAGTAAATGCTGAAAAGTAAATTGCTGAAAAGTAAATTGCTGAAAAGTAAATGCTGAAAAGTAAATTGCTAAAAGTAAATTTCTGAAAAGTAAATGCTGAAAAGTAAATTGCTGAAAAGTAAATAAAGTAAAAGTACAATAAAAGAAAATGCTGAGGTAAAATGATCCACTTTTATTACTTCTATTTTAGATATCTCCCTTAAAATAATATATTAATTTTGCATGATAATTACCAACCAGCCATATAGGCGGTATCCAGATTAACTCAAATTAATAATTAATTACCAACCGACCAATCAGGCGGTATCCAGTTTAGTCAGGTTAAAACCAATTTAAATAATTACCAACCGACCAATATGGCGGTATCCTCGTTAAGTCAGGTTTTAACTAGTTTATATATTATAATTATGGGAGATTAATTTAAATATTAGTAATAAAAGTTTTACCTTTTACCCCAGCAAAGGGGAGTTACCTCCTCATTACTGAAAAGTAAAAACTAAAAATTAAAGGAAGAAAAGTACTCTGCGTAAAAGTAAATTGCGAAAAGTAAAAACTGAAAAGTAAAGAAAAGAAAGTGTGAAAGCAGAAATTAATTACTGAAAGCTGTAAATAAACAAACAAGATACAATCTTCTTAGTATTCTTAAGGAATTCCTTAGAAGAAAGTATGAATTTACAAATGAAATGGCTTGGTATTTATAGGCAAAATTTTACCTCCATCAAATCATCCACCAAATCCATTATTAATTGCTCCACTAATTTCTTATCATGTTTGGTGGTGATTTGATAATTTTTATTATTTATTTATTAATTTATTTTTTTGCTTTGAAAATGACTTTAATAATTACACACAACACACATCTAGATGGTTCATTAATTTCGGGCATGAAATCTTCAGAATTCGAAATTATTTTGTCTTTTAGAGTTGTAGATATTTGAGTCCTCTTTAATCTGGAAAATGAATCAGCTCAATCTGATATCGGAGTAAATAGTTATGCCCAAAATACGACAGATGCGCAAAACTGGAATTTCCAAAACTGCATTTCGTTGAAACGCCCTTTCAAGTTTCCAATCTCCAGAATTAATATGTCAAGTCCAATTTTTTCCCTTATTTGACCCACATTTCGTCCTAAATGATTTCATTGTGTCCCAATATTATTTTATCTGCAAAATAAACTAAAACACATCAAAACGTTCATCAAACCCGAGAAACTAAACAAAATATTAAGTAAAAGGGGTGGAAAATATTGATATATTTTCCGCTCATCACACCCCCAACCCTAACATTTTGCTAGTCCTCGAGCAAAACAACAAAATAAAATACAAGATACAATTAAAATTAAACTAAGCCAATTTCGTAGGGATCACAGTTGCATTTAGCATATGCAACAAGCCTTTAAACCCCTAGGTGTCCCTAGTGGACGAGTTATAGTCTCGTGAGGGCTTACAGCAACGATACCCACAAACGTTTTACAAAGTAAAAAGATAATAAAACTAATGCACACAAAAGCAAAAAGACAAGAGAAAAGAGAATAAAGAAGTTAGTGACTAATCAGGTGAAACTTCTACTCCAAGTTACTAGTTGTTTTCTTTCTTTCTAAATTACTGAATAAGTAAATTATCCGATTATATTTACCATTCTCCATATGCACAGCCGAAAAAATATTAATCAACTCATTTTTGCCCACAACAGTCACAAGTGCAGTTGATAAGAGAGTAATATTTTTGTCCTAAAGTTTTATCAGAATTCACACATTTTTGCAGCAATGGAATAATTTTTCTGATTTTTCTCTTTGATTTTTGATTTTTTTTTATTTATATACAATATCTTCCATCTATGTAGCGAGTGTTGGGTCGGTGGCTCCCAAACCAGTTGGCTTTAGGGCACCAGGTGTTAAGACACCCCTACGGACTTAATTACTCAGACTTCAGATATATATATATTTTTTGCAGCATCTTGATCCATGTAGCGAGCTTTGGGCCAGTGACTCCCAAACCAGTTGGCTTTAGGGCACTATGTGTTAAAAACCCTTACAGACTTAATAACTCGGATCTCAGATGTTTTTTTTTTACTCCATCACTTCTTGAGATGCTTCCTCCAATTAAACTAGAGCACTGAATATTACAAACTTTTCAATTTTAGCTCATGTCCGTATGTTACAATGCATGTTGATAATATCTGCTAACTGAGCATATGAAGATCGATTTTAGTCAGTTTTATGGAGAATTTACAAATTAAATAATTCAAAATGAAATAAACAAAAACTAACTTGTTTCAAAAATGGTTTGAGATACGTCTCAGGAGTGGAAATTCCTTACACAGCTATCTCTTACCAATTTCACATTTTTAGTCAAAATAAAAACACAAAAACACAAAATATTTTTGTAATTTTTGAAAAATTTTCAATTTTTTTTTTGTATTTTTCGAAAAATTTTAGACTAAAAATAAAAACAACACACAAACTAAAAACAAGGTACTGATCAACTAATTCCCTCCCCCAAACCTAAATGAGACATTGTCCCCAATGTCTTAAACAGTAGAAGAATAGTTTAAAAGATAATATCCGGTTAGCTGAAATTCTACAGGAAATTAAAGGTTAAGATCCAGATTAATCCGACGCCTCTTACCACGATCGTCCTCGGACCAATTTATCTTTGAAAGGATAGGGTCAACTTGTGGTTCATATGCTAAGAGTTGGTCTATTAGATCCGGAGCAGTTCTGGCAGTATAGAGGAGTTCTTTCATAGGTTTTGACACGAACCCATTTCTCCGAGCATCATCAAGAAACACACAAAGAAAATCATAAAATCCTTCAACGTTGTACAGTCCAAGCGGTTTCTGGTGTATGTTCAAGTTCGCCCAAGATAACACTATAAAAATTTCCTCCAATGTGCCCAAGCCACCTGGCAAAGCAATAAAAGCATCAACACGGTTAATCATTTCTACCAAACGTTCAGACATACCTGGCACGATCAGTTCCTCTCCGTTTGATGGTTCAATAAGATTTGCCTCTGCCAAGGGTTTTGGGATGATTCCCAAAACGTGACTGCCTCCTTCCTGTACGGCCTTTGAAACGATCCCCATTAGTCCAAGATTGCCTCCGCCATATACTAAGTGCATATTCCTTGCAGCTAAGACTCGACCCAATTCTTGTGCTGCTTCTATCTATTGTGGCTTAACACCAACACTAGTACCACAAAACACACATATGTTTTCAACTCGTCTTCTTGAAGTGGCTTCCATGTTTTACTCTGGATGTTCAAAAGTGCAATGATGAGTTGAATTTTAATACTTGAAAAGGGTGAGTAAAAATAGCACTAGTACCTGCCAAATGACAATTATTAGTTAAACAGTAAAATAAATCGTGATAGTCAAAAAGGTTGGATCTTGTCGGAGAAAATAAAAGAAAACAACAAAACAAATTACAATTATTAGGAAAAGACAAAGAGATATAATATTTACAAGAAAAGTAGCGGCTTGATTGACGTCTATGCGTCAGGGATAAACTTCCCATCCAATTTTCTTATAAATTGGCAAACAAGGTCTTTTTTAGTCAGATTCCCGAGACTTAACTGTTGTCTTTCTTTTTGAAATTGTAATTTGCGAATGGCTATATGAACATATCCACTGGGATGCGTCTCAAGAGTCGAAGATATATTATCTAAAGACTCCTTACTCAAGCCATCCCTAATGAATTTAATTTTATCTTCGCGATTATCAGACACCATTCCTAAAGAACGACAACGAGTATTGCAATTCCAGCGTGCACATTTGTAACAAACACTCATTTGATTAGCTCTACGTTTCTTTGCATAGGTGCTTCTTCCAAAACCAGGCAGATGTGAAATAAAAGATTCAGAATACTCACCTGCCAATCAGACCCGTGCTTCAATTACCCAACGAATATCATTAGGAACACCATGGATCGTTAGTAATCTCATCCGTTCTAAGCAGCTTTGTAAACTTTCATCAGAGAGTTTTGAGGGAGAGAAGGAAATTACTTGTGAAGTTTTGCGAGAACTTCTTCCATCCTGAAATGTCTTAATCTGCAAAAACTAAACACACCAAATTAAATCACACCAAATCACAATATATACACAAATTGCATGGGTTGCCTCCCTGCTAGCGCTAAATTTAAATTCGTCAGCTAAACGTGACTTCTCGATCGTTAGGCTGGATTTGAAAGTGTGACACTTTATTTTTGTCGCTCAAATGATTCTCCCCAGTAGTGCTTGACACGCTTACTGTTAACCTTGAATGTTTCGTTGGTGTTGGGATCCAGTAACTCAACAGCTCCATATGGTAAAACCTGAGTGATCACATATGGACCTGACCACCTTGATTTCAACTTTCCAGGGAAAAGTTTCAACCGTGAATTGTACAACAACACTTGCTGCATTGGTTCCAACTGTCTGTGCACTATTTTTTTATCATGCCATTTCTTGGTCTTTTCTTTGTACAATCTGGCATTCTCATAAGCCTGTAAGCGAAATTTCTCCAATTCGTTGAGTTGGTGAAGTCGTTTCTCTCATGCAGCTTGTGAATCAAGATTCAACTTCTTCAGTGCCCAGTACGCCTTGTGTTCAAGCTCAACTGGCAGATGGCACGCTTTCCCAAACACCAATCGATATGGGGACATACGAATGGGTGTCTTGTAAGCTGTTCGATAGGCCCATAATACATCATCTAGTTTTGTAGACCAATCTTTCCTTGTTGATCCAACAGTTCTCTACAAGATTCTTTTGATTTCCCTGTTTGAAACTTCAACCTGTCCATTTGAATGTGGATGGTAAGCAGTGGCAACCTTGTGAGTAACTCCGTATTTGGACAGGAGTGCATCGAAGTATCTGTTGCAGAAATGTGTGCCACCATCACTGATAATTGCTCGAGGTGTTCCGAACCGAGTGAAAATATTATTTTTCAGGAATTTGATCACCACTTTTGAATCATTGGATTGCAGTGCAATTGCTTCGACCCATTTGGAGACGTAGCCTACAGCAACCAGGATGTACAGGTTTTCGAATGATGGAACAAAGGGTCCCATGAAATCTATACCTCACACATCGAATATCTCCACTTCCAGAATATTTTGCAACGGTCCTTCATTTCTTTTCGAAATATTCCCCATTCTCTGGCACCTGTCACATTGAAGAGCAAAAAGATAAGCATCTTTAAAAAGAGTGGGCCAGAACAAACCTGATTGTAGGACTTTGGCTGCAGTTTTGTTTCCGCTGAAGTGTCCGCCATATGGTGATGAATGACAGTGCTGCAAAACATTGTTGACCTCCTCTTATGGAACACACCGTCTCAATAATTGATCAGCACACCGTTTGAACAGGTACGGCTCATCCCAGACATAGTGCTTAACTTCTTTGAAGAATTTCTTCTGTTGCTGAGTTGTCCATTCCAACGGCCATTTTTCTGACACAATGTAGTTGACATAGTCAGCATACCAAGGGACATCTTGCTGTTTCATGGCAAACAGCTGTTCATCTGGAAAAGTTTCTTTGATTAACAGATCTTTGCCAGTTGTTTCTCCATTCTCGAGCCTCGATAGATGATCTGCCACTTGGTTTTCTGTCCATTTCCTGTCTTTGATCTCCACGTCAAATTCTTGCAGAAGAAGTATCCAACGGATCAATCTGGGTTTGGCATCTTTCTTCGTGATCAAATATTTGATTGCTGAATGATCTGTGTAGACCACCACTTTGGGACCCAGCAGATAGGAGTGGAATTTGTCAAAAGCGTACACAACTGCGAGCAACTCCTTTTCAGTGGTTGTGTAGTTGAGTTGAGCTTCATTCAAAGTTCTGCTGGAGTAGTAAATGGTGTGGAAAATCTTTGCTTTGCGTTTTCCCAAAACTGCACCTACAGAAAAATCACTAGCATCGCACATTACTTCAAATGGAAGGGTCCAGTCTGGTGCTACAATGATGGGGGCAGAAATCAGCTTTTGTTTTAAGATCTCAAAAGATTCCTGGCATTCTTTGGTGAAGTGGAAAGGCACATCCTTCTCCATAAGATTGCAAAGAGGTTTAGCAATCTTGGAAAAGTCTTTGATAAATCTCCTGTAAAAACCTGCATGTCCAAGAAAACTCCGAATCCCTTTTACAGATGTGGACGGAGGTAGTTTTTCAATTGTTTCAATCTTTCCTTTGTCTAACTCGATTCCTTTTTGTGAGATCCGGTGTCCAAGAACAATGCCCTCATGTACCATGAAATGCATTTCTCTCAATTGAGCACCAGGTTTGTATCTTCGCACATTTGTAACACATGCTCCAAATTTTGCAAGCAGTGGTCAAATGAGTCTCCAAACACAGAAAAGTCATCCTTGAAAACCTCCATGCTCTGCTCCAATATGTTTAAGAAGATGGACATCATGCAACGCTGAAATGAATCGGGGGCATTACATAATCCAAAAGGCATTCTTTAGAAAGCAAAAGTACCATAGGGACATGTAAAGGTAGTTCTCTCTTTATCTTCTTGTTGGAGTTTACTAAGGTCCCAAGGATCAATAAACAAGCATGAAACACATGTGAATACATACGAGGAGTTGCGGAATACTCACATCGATCGGTTAAGCGACGCGGGAGGCAACAAAATTTCTTTTCTGCCCACTGGACTGCTCGGCAGTGAGCTGCTATCCTCTACCATTTTCGGCCATTGTTGGTCCTCCAAGCAAGCTCCAAGCTTCGTCAAACGATTCTCGGCTCATTGGTGGACTTCCCTATCACCTTCGCATGTTTCTCGGAGTGCTAGCTCTTGTGATTTTTGCCACAAAAATCACCACTCTTGTTTCACTAGCTCACGGTTTCTGCCTAGCAAAAAACCAGTGAAGAAATGGCAGTGAATGCCGAGAGAGAGAGAAGAATTTGGAGAGAGAGAGATGATAAAAAATGTGTTGTGTTTTTGGTAATTAATTTCCAAAATTATATACCAAATTTTGGCTTTAAAAAGTCAAACCAATTAATGCCAACAACCACTATCGATCCATCAATCCATCAATCTATCAAATCAAGTGACAAGTTGTCACATCACTCAAAGTGACTAATGATTTGACGCTTGATGCGACTAGCGATTTGACGCTTGATTTGACTTGCGTGTCGCACTCGAATTCGAAATGCGAATGCGCTCGCAAACAATCCCGGGCTCGGGTTCGCTAATTCCAAATTAACGAATTTTCAGTAGCGACGCAATTAAATAATTATGCCTAGCGAAATCACTATTCAAGTCGCTAACGAATTAATTCTAAATTAATTCGTTCGCCCGAATTAAAATCTAATTTTAATTCTGCGTCGAAATCCAATTTCGTTTAATATATCGAATATATTAATTTAACCGATTAATTCCAAATTAATCGTTATCTCTCTTTAATGGATATTTTATCCCAGATAAAATATCTCTGTAATTAATCTCAGATTAACTTTCTCTCTCTTGTAATTAATCCCAGATTAATTTAGAGTGCGAGTCATACGTCATCGGTGAATCTTCGGGAAGCGACCCATGAGATCCCCGGATATGTTGGCAGTAAATTCGGTCGTCGGACTATCCGAACACGTAAGTACCTCGTACTTCGTTTATACCAAATTACAAGACAAGGTTGGCTTCTAGTAAAGCGCCATGCCTACCCAATTCTCCAGAAATATCCTTACAGGAATAAAGGATCTATATCAGGCGTAGTATACGTAGTATTGCGTATTTCGATTTAGTATCGGATGATCACATGCAAGACCTGGGGCTGGTACAGTGTCTGCCCCGTACGAAGCATATATCAGATGACTAGCAACTAGTCTCTTTATTATCGGCTAATCATGACCAAGTAATATTATCCCGACGGTTGCAACCTTTTTAGAGAATCAGTTATGTATCCATGTGCGATCATCAACTCCCTATGACTGGAGTGACACTTCTATCTTGACATCACACCCAACACACTACGATTCTCAATATACCCAACATAGGCATACACAGAACCTGTTAAAGCCCTGGACGACCGCAACAAAAGTATATTGATTGTCGCAAGTATTAGCGGTGCAAGTCTCAGGTTAAGACCAAATACACCTACCCTGATTTCGGACTTCCATAGACACATAGTCATACTACCAATGGAATTCCGATGGGGTCTATCTAGAGTGAAGCTGTTTCCCGTACCATCGGTAAAACAGAACCTCCTATTACACTTGCATGAGTATCATATACCTAAATATATGAGAACTATCGGCTAATCATGACTAGAAATGCTTTCGTCAGCGGATTTGCATGATTATCGTCTGATGCGATTTATACGATCATCACATCGCCACGATGTATGATCCGAACGAATCAGATGAATATCGAAGTATGTATCTGGATCGTTGATGAGACCATTAATTCTTTAGCCTGTACTGACGCCTAGCTCAGCAGCTAACAGAACTATATCTAATCTAATTAGATTTATTATCGACCCAAATGGCTTCCATTGCTGCCTCAGCTGCAGCAATAACCCGCATTTGTTGTTTATTCGGTAACAGTATCTTGCTAGGAAGATTTCCAGCTCACTGTACCGTTATTCAAACTGTATAGTACCTTTTGCAACTTATAGTCGTTATTTCGGTTTAGGAAACTTGCAGTAGTGATCCCAGTCACTTCAAGTTCTCATTCTCCACAAATTAAGACAGCATCCTTAGATCTCTAAGATACTGACAGATGTTCTTAACATCAATCCAGTGACTATTACTTGGATTGGCCTGTTTGTGAATCCATATGCTCAAAGCGTATGAGACACCAGGTCGCGTACATTTTTAAATGTACGAGTTCTTGGAGAGTTTTCTCGAAAGCCAAGCTTTCACCGATTAGTTATTATGGGAATATCATTTCCAAGAAATGACATATTATCATTATTTATATAGGACAGCCACTATCAGTGCGCTCCCACTAACCCTCTTATATATACAAGAATCTTTTCGTTTTGAATTAAATCATAAACAATAATGATTATATCAAAACGATAATTCCAAGAACCTATGCTTGCTTCAATCCAACCATGGATCGAATAACCCGCAAACCTTGTTTGCTAGTTTTGGTACGACAAAATCGACAGGATGTTGTAAACATCCTCCAAAAGGTTTCCTTTTCTGGAAAGCGATTTTCTCGTAAAGCTGTAATATTTCATAAATGAAACACGCAGCTTTAGCAAGCATTATCCAAATGGATTTACCATGGCAACAAGTAAAAGGTTGAATCGTAATCAACATAATGTTGATAACGATACCTTTCCGCTAAAAGCCTAACTTTATACGTTGGTAAGTATCCATCCATGTATGTCTTCCTTGAAGACTTATATAGTACCAATAGGCACAATGCCTTGTGGTACATGAACTAGTATCCAAACTAAGTTGATATACATGGAATCAGTTTCGGACTCATGACACTTTGTCATAATAGGGAGTCGATACCTTGTATCACTTCCTCATACGTAGTCAGTTGGTATACCTCAATAAGATTGACATCTTTATGAGGTGAGATCTGAAACCCATACCCCAGGTTGTTTTCTGACTCTCTCCTACCTACGCGGTTCTTGTGTATTCAAATATTATTGGTAATAGTTTCATCCTTGATGAACTATTTATGTTCCATTAAGGAATGGGTGCCTTGAATAGTATTACTCTGATTTTCATCGAGTTTTACTATCCTCCCACTTACCACTGCATATCGGTATTCCTCTCGGAAAACCGCATGGTGAGCAACAATATAATTGTTCTCTTGTGAGTTGTATAAGTACTATACTTTGGTATCCCTAGGATAACCTACAATTGGCACTTATCCAATTTGGGTTTTAGTTTGGTATCTTCCAAACGTATGCCTAGCATTCCCAAATATTCAGGAATAAGAAACCTGATTTCTTTCTCGTTCATATCTAATATGAAATCTGTCTAACATATTTTATGGAAACTTATTCTAAATAAGTTCTGCACTGTTAATGCTTATCCGTTGAAGGAAATGGTAGCTCAGAGCGACTCATGATTAACCTTATCATGTCCAACAAAATTTGGTTACTCAGTTCAGACACACCGTCAAACTGACGTGTTCCGGGAGGAGTCCTCATTGAAAGAATACTATACTCTTTCAAGTATTTGAGAAACTTATTGCTTAAGTATTTTCCATGACGGTTTTATACTTTAGCCAATCTGTTCGTCTATTTCGTGTCGAAACTATAAAAGTTTTCGATTTGTGTTCTTCAAAAGAAACACATAACCATAACGCAATGCCATATCCGTAAAGGTCACGAAATATTCATATCCACATCTAGCCTAGCTAGACATGGGCCCACTTGCTTCACAATGAACTAGGGCTAACAGATCAGTGGCATTTACACTTTTACCAAGTAAATAGTGTTTTAGGCCACTTTGCCCAATAAACTAGATTCGTAGACTTTATTTGATTGGAATCAAATCAGTCCTAGTACCCACTCTTCAAAAGCGTGGATATACGAGTCTTGTTTCATTGTGTCCCAGACATCAATGCCACGATATGATTCTCCTGATCAAATCAGTTTGAACTGTTTGTTTGTCATTTTATACGTTAAAGATTTATTTATATTCAAAATATAAATATTGTTATTCACATCTAATGTGTTTATCTCAATATCATCTTTATATAATGAAACACTTTGGTATTCTAGAATATAAAGGTTCACCCGCAGCGGGTTAAACACTGATATAGAGATAATGTATCTAGTCAAACTAGTTACATTATAACAGTTCCTAATTTAAGTACACACCCAAAAGGGTAGTTCCTAAACTTAGGTTTCTACAGTTAAAACAGCGACTCTCGTCCCATTTCCAACTCGCATATTAATCTCAATTGAGGTCAGTATCCTGCTCATAGCAGATTTTGAACATCAATACATATATTTATATATCACACTAAGTTTTTAAAATCCAATTTTAATACTAGTGGTGAATATATTTATGACAAACACATTTGAAGTCGCAGCCTTGCTCATTCTTCAATTCCTTCATGTCTGCTTTGTCCAAACAGCAGTCACGCTTCCGCGATCCTGTTTGCCACATTTTGCAGACATTTTGGGATATGTCATTTATCTTCCCAGAAGATTATAATGATTTTGCCTTTGCCCTTTTCACACTTCTGAAGCCTTTGGCCTTCTAGAATATCGAAGTCAGCTGCGTCTTGTGCTACTTGCCTAATTGCAAACTTTGACTTTGTCTCCTTAAGAATAGTCATTAACTCTCCAAGAGTTAATATTGCAATTTTATTACTTCTAAAATCAATAATTAGATCTTTGAAGATCCTTCAATTTCATTATCATACTTTAAGGATCAAATCCTTAGTTCTGATTCAGAAATTAAGGAGTCTACTGCGGTAAGTATAATGGATTAAGCACTTAAGTTATCATCACATAAATCTTCCAAAGATTATGCTCGACTATTTGCTTAACTCCGGGCTTTAGGCATAATATTGAAAATTAAACTATTTAAATACATTTTCCCTAGGATTATGTTTTAAATGTCAATCTTTCAATTTTATCTTGATTTTAATAGTCCAACTATTTAATCAACGATTTTGGTACTGTTTATTATAATGATTACAATAGTCCAACGATTTAATCAACTATAATTTAATAGATTAAAATCAATTATATTGATTACTATAATCCAATTATAAAATCAAATATAAATGAATAGTTTGAATATAGTCCAACTATTTATTAAAAACAACATTTAAATATTAGTCCAACTATCATTTAATTTATTTGACGAATGATATTTGAATGAGCGCGTATGGAAAGTAATTAAACGAATATTGCAAGTTCAATTCTTGCCTCCCACTATTTTTCGGCGAGCCTCTAACCCTCTGTCGAGTACTCGGGAAACCGTGTTTCCTAGCGGGCTAGGATCCCGTTAAATATCACACAATCTTGACTTTGGCCAACAAATTGTATGATAATTAACTAGGTAGATCTCTAAGATCAATTGGATCCAATCCAATTCCTAGATCCAGTAGGGGGACGTCCAAGTCCGAAACATATATCTTATATATGCCAATACATCCAATGTATTGCCTAACCTTTTTCCTCTGAATCAACTAAACCTTGGCTTTGGCACAACAAACTTAGTGATCCCAGTTAAGCGCGACCCATTGACCATGGAAAGCTTCGTAATCAATGTCGATGGACAAGAAGTGGTCTTGACTTTGGCCAAAAAACCACAACTTGGACATGACACTGACATGGAACAAAGCTCTCGTGATTCAAACACATCCTCGACGGACAAAGGCCTTGACTTTGGCCAACAAGCCAATGCCAGTCTCGGATCTTGAGTAAGAATCACTCAATGGAAGGAAAAACGCTTAATATTTGTGATGGTTTTTCGAGTGCAAATTGGCAACCAATTTATTATCTTTGTTAAGGTCTCATCATCATACACCCTTAAATATGCATTCTAAACACATAATAAAGCGCGTATAAAAAATAATAATGATATGCGGATGGATACTTTACACATTGATCCTAGATCAAATCTCTCCATTTCTCCCTCCCTCTAGCACATGTATTTACTTCTACCCGTTACACTACACTTCTAAATAAACCTCATTTACATTGAGGGGAATAGGTGAGAAGAGAATACAAAGAATAAGGAGGTAATAAGGTTGGACACGCAGGTCCAATTAATAAATCAAATTTATTACAACAATTTCTAAAATTGTCACACCCATCTAATATCCATCCGATATACATTATTCATGCATCACAACCATGTATTCACACAAGCATGTTATTAATCAATCTAATCAAATTAATTAATCTGATAATTAGTGATCATCCAATGTTCAAACAACGATTTGATTTTGCTCGAGTCAAACTCGTTTTTGCGAATAAGTACTCAAAGTACGAATTCTCGAATTAAATTAAACTACACAATTAAATCCAATTCAATTTGTATTTAATACTAATTCACTATTTAATTCCAAATTAAATATCACACTTTATTTACGAACCTTTACGATTTAAATTCCAAATTTAATCGTTACGGGTCTCAAAGCCCGATTAACGTCCAACGTTAATTTAATTAAAGTCCAATGGGCTTTTAATTAATTTGTTAAGGCGTGGAATTTTGGTCAACTCGGGTCGAACCCAATAACCAAAGTCCAATCCGAGAGTTACCCCATAAGCCTAGAAATCAATTTTGGCCCATTAGGCCCAATTAAACTTTAAAGGTCTATTAGTCGCATTTGGGCTTATGGATGCGGTTTTGGGCCCAATTGGATCCAATCCATTTGGCCTAAACCTAACTTGGTACAACCAAGCCCAATAAGCCCAATTACAACACAACAAGCCCAAATCCAATTTAAGGCCCAAATCCAATTTAATTCCAAAAATCCAATTTCCCAATTTAATTACACTAAAGGGTATTACACAATTAATTACCCAATTAACATTTCTAAAACATCAATTAACACAACTAATCATGCTCTTTTACATTAAATCATGTCCAACACAATTTAATCAAAAATCAAACCCATTCATGCTTCTTTATGTCTCGGCAATATTGGGGATTTTATGTCCGATTCGAATTCAATCCAATTAATTCTACAATCGACATTAAATCAACATCCCGAATGATTTCCAACACATCCAATGATCAAAAATTCAAAAAATCTCCAAGACAAAATATGGCATTATTTTCGGCCAACACCAAAAAATTGGGGAAATTTGTTCCAAACACAATTTCAACAAAATGATCCAATCAATCTTCAATTAAAACACATTTAAGCATACTAATTCATCCAATTTCATTAATCATGCTCAAAATCAAGTTTACCCAAATTTTAAGACATAAACTTTTTCATGATTTTCCTTGCTCATGATACCATTGGTGGGAGTTTACTAAGGTCCCAAGGATCAATAAACAAGCATGAAACACATGTGAATACATACGAGGAGTTGTGGAATACTCACATCGATTGGTTAAGCGATGCGGGAGGCAACAAAATTTCTTTTCTGCCCACTGGACTGCTCGGCAGTGAGCTGTTGTCCTCTACCATTTTCGACCATTGTTGGTCCTCCAAGCAAGCTCCAAGCTTCGTCAAATGATTCCCGGCTCATGGGTGGACTTCCCTATCACTTTCGCATGTCTCTCGGAGTGCTAGCTCTTGTGATTTTTGCCACAAAAATCACCACTTTTGCTTCCCTAGCTCACGGTTTCTGCCTAGCAAAAAACCAATGAAGAAATGGCAGTGAATGCCGAGAGAGAGAGGAGAATTTGGAGAGAGAGAGATGATAAAAAATGTGTTGTGTTTTTGGTAATTAATTTCCAAAATCATATACCAAATTTTGGCTTTAAAAAGACAAACCAATTAATGCCAACAACCACCATCGATCCATCAATCCATCAATCTATCAAATCAAGTGACAAGTTGTCACATCACTCAAAGTGACTAATGATTTGACGCTTGATGCGACTAGCGATTTGATGCTTGATTTGACTTGCGTGCTGCACTCGAATTCGAAATGCGAATGCGCTCGCAAATAATCCCGGGCTCGGGTTCGCTAATTCCAAATTAACAAATTTTTCGTTGCGACGCAATTAAATGATTATGTCTAGCGAAATCACTATTCACATCGCTAACGAATTAATTCTAATTAATTCGTTCGCCCGAATTAAAATCTAATTTTAATTCTGCGTCGAAATCCAATTTCGTTTAATATATCGAATATATTAATTTAACCGATTAATTCCAAATTAATCGCTATCTCTCTTTATTGGATATTTTATCCCGGATAAAATATCTCTGTAATTAATCCCAGATTAACTTTCTCTCTCTTCTAATTAATCCCAGATTAATTTAGAGTGCGAGTCATAAGTCATCGGTGAATCTTCGGGAAGCGACCCATGAGATCCCCAGATATGTTGGCAGTAAATTCGGTCGTCGGACATCCGAACACGTCAGTACCTCGTACTACGCTTATACCGAATTACAAGACAATGTTGGCTTCTAGCAAAGCGCCATGCCTACCCAATTCTCCAGAAATATCCTTACAGGAATAAAAGATCAATATCAGGCGTAGTATACGTAGTATTGCGTATTTTGATCCAGTATCGGATGATCACATGCAAGGCCTGGGGCTGGTACAGTGTCTGCCCCGTACGAAGCATATATCGGATGACTAGCAACTAGTCTCTTTATTATCGGATAATCATGACCAAGTCATATTATCCCGACGGTTGCAACCTTTTTAGAGAACCAGTTCTGTATCCCTGCGCGATCATCAACTCCATATGACTGGATTGACACTTCCATCTTGACATCACACCCAACACACTACGATTCTCAATATACCCAGCATAAGCGTACACAGATCCTGTTAAAGCCCTGGACGACCGCAACCAAAGTATATTGATTGTCGCAAGTATTAGCGGTGCAAGTCTCAGGTTAAGACCAAATACACCTACCCTGATTTCGGACTTCCATAGACACATAGTCATACTACCAATGGAATTCTGAGGGGGTCTATCCAGAGCGAAGCTGTTTCCCGTACCATCGGTAAAACAGAACCTCCTATTACACTTGCATGAGTGTCCTATACCCAAATATATGAGAACTATGCCATTGTGCCCTCACAACGCGCACAAGTGTAATACTAGTCTTTTACGCATTCATCGATGTCCAATCTCGATAATGCTCTGACTAGGGATATTTAATGATTTATCTTTCGTGGACTGATACTGTCTCATATCATTCTCAATCCAGGAACAAATCATAGGGACCTCCTATCATTATATATCTAGGTGATCTAATCACAAATAATAAGAGTGCAATCTCCTTTGTCACATAGTTAATTTGTACAACAACACCATGATCTGTACAAATAGTGACGCTATGGGTCAAAATTGTCCAACACTTCTGGTGGGATGGTAATCTGATTGTACCCTGAATATCCATCCAAAAAATAATGGAACTCATGTCCCGCCAGTCTGTCTAACACCTGGTCAATGAATGGTAGCGGAAAATAGTCCTTTCGTGTTGCTTTGTTCAGCTTTTGGTAGTCCATGCATACTCTCCATCCAGTTACCATTCTGGTTGGGATTAGCTCATTCTTTTCATTGGTAACCACAGTGATTCCTCCTTTCTTCGGCACACACTGCATAGGACAAACCCAAGTACTATCTGAGATGGGGTAAATGATGCCAGCATCCAACCATTTGATGATTTCTTTCTTTACGACCTCCTTCATGATTGGATTGAGTCTCCGTTGATGTTCCACTGTGGGTTTGTACTCATCATTCATCATAATCTTGTGCATGCAAAATGATGGACTAATGCCTCGAATATCTGCTATAGTCCAGCCAATGGCTCTTTTGTGCTCTCGTAATACTCTCAGTAACTTTTCTTCATGCTCCAATGTTAGTGAAGAAGAAATAATAACAGGTAATTCAGAAGAGTTTCCAAGAAATGCATACCTGAGATGGCTCGGAAGTAACTTCAGCTCTAACTGTAGTGGTTCTTCAATCGAAGGCTTGATTCGATCTTTCTTTGGCGGTTCCAGGCTTTCCACTTCTGGTGTTTATTTGAATCGGAATGGTTTGTCAAGGTAGTTGATACATTCCAGGATTTCAGCATCTAGCTCGCCGTCAGTCATGTTGGTGATGCAAGCTTCAAGTGTAACTGTGGGATTTAGCTCAGTATCCTGAACGATACTATCAACAACATCAACTCTGAAGCATTCTTCTTCATTTTCATCGCTCGGGAATTTCATGGCTTTGAAAACATTGAAAGTAACTTCTTGGTCCTGAACTTTCATGGTTAGTTCTCTTTTTTGTACATCAATCACAGTTCGTCATGTCGCCAAGAATGGTCTTCTAAGGATGATAGGCAAATCTTTGTCTTCTTCCATGTCAAGGATAATGAAATCTGCTAGAAGAATGCGTTTGTCGACTTTGACCAGCACATCTTCAACAACACCTCTTGGAAATGCGAGCATTCGATCAGCAATTTGTAATGAGACTGAGGTAGGCATTGCTTCTCCAATTTGCAGTTTCCTGTAAATAGAAAAAGGCATCAAATTAACACTTGCACCTAAGTCACATAAAGCCTTATTGATATAGTGTTCTCCAATGGTGCATGGGACAGTGAAACTACCAGGATCTTTCAGCTTTGTGGGAAGTTTCCTCTGAATAATGGCACTGCATTCTTCCGTCAATGCTATTGTCTCGTAATCTCCCAATCTTCGTTTTCGTGAAAGAATGTCTTTCATGAATTTTACATAGCTGGGCATTTCATCCAAGGCTTCTGCAAATGGAATGTTGATGTGAAGCTTTTTGAACACCTCCAGGAATCGAGCAAACTGTTTGTCCAGTTTGTTTTTCTGAAGTCGCTGAGGAAAATGTGGAGGTGGAGTGATCTGTTCTTTTTCTTTTTCCTTTGATTCTTTTTCCTCCATCTGTTGCTTTGTTTCTTTTGAAACTTCCTCAATTGTTGCCTTGATTCCAACATCTTTGTTGATTCCTTCCCTCGGTTCCTTGGATTGGGTTCTGTGTTGCTGGGAAGATTACCTGGCGGTCTGTAACTTTGAGCATTGGCCATTTGTCCGATTTGATTCTCTAGTGCTTTGATGGAAGAAGATTGGCTCTGAAAGATAGCATCATATGCTGCTTGTTGCTTTTTGAACATCTCTGCAATCCATTCTTTCAATTCTGGTTCTTTTTCATGTTCATGGCCTTTGTTCTGTTGTTGAAATCCTGGTGGTGGGTAGTTCTGCTGTTGGAATCCAGGTGGTGGATTGTTCTTTTGTCCTGAATTGTTGCTCCATGAAAAATTGGGATGATTCCTCCACCGTGGGTTGTAGGTGTTGGAATATGGATTGTTCCTCTGTCTGTTGAAATTTTTGACATAATTCATCGTTTCTTCAAGTTGGTTTGGTTCTGGTGCTCCTCCATATGGTGAACTTGTGGATCCAGTGCTGAGAGTCTCCATGAATTTGCATATCTGATCCAGCTTGGCGTTGACTGCTGTATTGGCTCCACTTTCATACATTCCTGCAATTCTTTGGATCATGCTCCTTTCTGTTGGCCACAAGGAATTATTGTTGGCCATTTCTTCGATTAGGTCCCAGGCTTGATCTTCTCCTTTTGCCATTAAAGCTCCTCCAGCAGCAACATCGATTGTGGTTCTCATCAATCCAGAAAGTCCATTATAGAAGGTTTGGACTTGAAGCCATTTTGGAATCTCATGGTGAGGACATTTCCGAAGCAAATCTTTGTACATTTCCCAAGCTTCGTAGAGAGTTTCTGAGTCTTGTTGCAAAAAGGATGTGATGTCATTCCTCAGCTTTCCATTTCTGGCTGGTGGAAAGTACTTTGCAAGAAATTTGGTGGCTAAAGTGTTCCAAGTTGTGATGGAACCTGCTGGTAGTGAATGTAGCCAAGCTTTAGCTCTGTCTTCAATGAGTATGGGAAAATACGCAGTCTCATTGCTTCTTCAGCTTCTCGGTTGTAATTGATAGTGCCGCAAACTTCCAGAAAGTTGTTGATGTGGGCATTAGGATCTTCAGTTGCATTCCCAATAAACTGAACTGACTGCTGAATCATCTGAATGAATGTTTTGATGTCACATGCATTTGCTGGTAAGGGAGGAAGTACAATACATGAAATGAGTCTGTCAACCACCGGAATTGTTCTGCCTCGAATGGGAATTGGTGGTGCAACCTCCAAAGGTTCAGGTTCCATGTTGACTAAAGCTTCTTGGCTTTCTCGCCTTTCCCTTCTCAACTGTCTGATGGTTCTTTCAATTTCCGGGTCAAGCAGTCGAAGTTCAAAGCTTCTGGTTCGTCTCATGAAGTTTCTGAGAACCTGAAACACAAGAAAACAAAAACAATAAGTAAAAAGAAAATTAGATACAATTAAAGGTATCTAACCTTAAAACTAATAGTGAAAGATAAATAAGTCCCCGACAACGGCGTCAAAAACTTGACCGGTGCGTTTACACACACGTATAACGGAAGCACACGTATCGTTCAAGTAGTATAAAAAGTATCGATCCCACGAGGACTTAATACCTAATCTCTTAATTTTATGAGGTCAAATGATTACTAGTATCTAACAGGTTGATTGATTGATTTGAAATGGTGATGATTCTAAATTTAAAAAACAAGTAAATAAAATTGCACAAAAGTAGGTTTAAGAAAATTCAATATTAAAAACTATCTAAGGTTGTGAATCTTTCTAATATCTTTTAAAAGATGAAGTGGTTATTTCATGTTTGTGCAATAAATCGGTTTACTAACATGGAACACTAAATTATGCAAAAGCCTTTGTCGATGGTCAGACATAAATACCCAATTTAACCCAATTGAACCATATGTTTATGTCAACCAAATTATCTGGATTCATTAAGTTTAAGTTCCAATTATGGCTACCTCCGCCCGACATGTATATGTCTATCATGTAAGGAAATCTATTAAAGGGTTATCTATCCTCAAGGAAGATCGTGGGCTATTAAGTCTAAGGCTGAAACCTAAAATTGCTTTGTCAAGTTTATTTTAGATTTACCACATCAATCTTATTGGTGATCAGACAACAAGAAGCATTAAGCTTAAGACTTAATAAGTAAACCTTTAAATTACCCAAACTATAAAATAACCCTTATAAACCGGTGATATTAGAATTCATCACAACCCCAGATAACTAACTTAGTTACGACACATAACTAGGGCTATGTGGACACAGAAACTGGGCGACGCATGCTGTTCCGGGCTCGCGGCCCGGTTGGGAGTACGGAGTAGCCCACGGGGGACTAACCGGTGAATAATAAAGTCGCCACCCGTGTGTGAACCAGGACAAAGATTTAAGGCCGCACTCACCCCTCGCAAAGGAAGACCTCAAACCATTGGGTTCGGAATGGTCCCTTACTTATGCCACTTGTAATAAAATGATTTGTGCAATAATTCAACCAAGCCTAAGCAACATTTATTTCCAAGGATAATTTACTCCTAAGTTCGCATGCATAAGTACAAGGCTCATATCTAAGTTTGCATATTACCTATGTCCGGATTTGCATACAACCTATTTGCATTTAATCTATGTCCCAATTTGCATACATAATGATAAATACGACTAGCATACAATGTCATAAGCATATTACATTCGATCATATAATGCGGAAAACAAAGAACAACCTAAACATAATGCAAATTCCAAACGCAAAATAAATGACGAATCATGCTTGAAAATGAACAACTAAATAGGCTAAATCATGCTTAAGAACCAAGTAACATACTAACGGCATAATCATGCTTGAATACCATCTCATGAACACATCAAATAGACAAATGCAGAGATACAAATGGTATGATCGGCTACATGATAAAAGAGAAATCACCTAAGAAATAATTATGCATGAAATGTGATGAAAAGGACTCATTTCAGTGTATGCGCGTTCGTGTAGCATTTGAAAACATGTTCGAACGATAAACAGAAGGTTCTCGTTCGTATAGCGTTTGATAACGAGTTCGAACGGGACATGACCTGATGAAACAAAACGCATTTGCATTCGAGTAGCATTCGTAAACGCGTTCGAACGGTAAACAGGAGGTTCGCGTTAGTATATCGTTTGAGAACGCGTTCGAACGGGACCAGACCTGATGCATGATAAGACAAAGGAAATACGTGCGCGTTTGAGTAGCATTAGTAAACACGTTCGAATGGAAAATAGAAGGTTCGTGTTCGCATAGCGTTCGTAAACGTGTTCGAACGAACTGAGACAGAAAACAAGCGTTCGTGCGGCGTTCTGAAATGCGTTCGAACGGGGTTACAGCAGTGACCTCAAAAAATAGTAAAAAACATGACACATACGTGAACGGGTGAATAGATGACACCTAATAATGGGCTACAAGGCGCGGTAAAGCATCGTGGTAAAGTATTTTAACCCCTCGATATAGAGGACCTTTAATCCAACTTACTAAGCCCATGAGCCAATAATATAATGCACATAAAAATAAAGACGATGATATCGGACTTTGTATACCCGATTGAAAACATCTTACATTCAAACGAATATATGTCATCCGGCGCGGCGAAGCATCGTGGTAAAGGATTTTATCCCCTCGAAACGGAGGACTTTTAATCCCACTTACTAATCCCATACGCTAATATCATAATGCATATAAAAATAAAGACAACGATATCGGACTTTGTATACCCGATTGAACACATCTTACATTTAACCAAATATACGTCATCCGGCGCGGCAAAGCATCATGGTAAAGGATTTTAACCCCTCGAAACGGAGGACCTTTAATCCAACTTACTATGCCCATACGCTTTATCTCATCATTACACAAACAAATAACATGCAGAATTTAAATAACGGATAATAAACAAATCAAACAACATAAAACAAAATATGCGCTGTTTGCTCAAGTGGTACGTGGAGTTGTATCCCAAGTACAGACCGCACTACCGTCCATTCGGATTCGGCTACGTAATTTATGTATGGGTTTCCATCCTATATACCACGAGAGGCGACACATTTTTCATTTTATTCAAAGCCACAACATACATCCATGAACGACTCTCATACGAAATAAATAACTAAAAACGATTAAAATATGAATAAAGAAATAAATACGAAGAGTGCCCTCAGGTCTAACCTTTTTATGTCGACTCTCGGAAGTACCGTACGCGGTCGCCGGAAGGGTGGATGCTCCGCAACTTCTCCAGTTCACTGGTTCAACATTTTCTCTCGCTGATTCGCTGCTCAAGCTACCGTTTTCACTCCGTTTCGCTACTGTTTTGCTGCTGATTTACTGCTGTATTTTGGGCACTATTTTTGGTGTTTTATGCTACTATTTTGGATGTTTTTCGAAGGTTTAAGGTGTAGTTTTAAGGTGTTTAGGCTACTATATGGGGGTGTGATTTTCGGTTAATGTAAGGGTTATTCCAAGGGTGATTTTCGGTTAATGTAAGGGTTGTTTAGGGTGATCAGTTTCAGTGATGTAGAGGGAGGAGGGGAAGAGAAACTTCTTGCTTCTTGTTATTGTCTTTGGCGTGAATTGAGAGCTCTTTTTTTACTGTATATGTGTGAAAAGTGAGGAGGCTTCAAGGGTTGGAATAGCTTTGTTTTTATAGGCAAATGGGATGGGTGAATCCTTGCTTGACAAAGAATGATTTGTGCATTAAATGGGGATATGATTTGGTGTTAAAGAAGGAAAACCAAAGATTGATTGGGGGACAAAAATATGCTCAATTAGGAAGTTCATATATTTAATTTGTTTTGATTAGGCATGCAATTTGTTTGGTTAGGAATATAATGATCTTGATTGATTTTAATTAGGCATGATTTTATTTGATATTTATTTTAATTTGGTATGTGATTTTTAGATTTTATTTAATTTCACCATGTGTTAAATATGTATTTAATTAATTGGGATATATTTTATTGGCTTTGGTGGGCTAATTGGGCTTGGGTGTGAGGCTAGCAGCAAACCCAGAAATATCGACACCGTTTGAACGCCCATTCGAACGCTACACGAACACCCGCAATCTGCTTGACATTCGAACGTGGTAACGAATGCAGCACGAATGAAAACAGTGAACTCGTGAAATGAATCTGATGACATACTTATTCTGAATTTCCCCTTCCGACGTCCGTGACTTCCGTGACTTAAAAGGTAGTGTCTCCAAATGAGACTCATCATATGGACTTATATGCAAAAATGCAGTGCCTACAGTAGCCCCCACTTTGATGTGACTTGTGTAATGTGTAACAGTGACAATCCTATCAAAGTTATGCAATGCATTTTCACTTACCTGGCTCGCCAGCTGCCACCTGACTTGCCTGCTGTCTCGAACTGAGTTGATGATGCAGTGGACCTCGATCCTGGGACGCATCCCAATAGCTTCAACCGACAACGGGGGCCTCGACCCTGGGACGCATCCCAATACCGCTGACAAAAGGTGGGCCTCGACCCTGGGATGCATCCCAATAACTGCAACTAATATATGTGTTGATGTGGGCCTCAACCCCGGGACGCATCCCCAATAATGCTGCTAGCATTGATGTGGGCCTCGCCCCCTGGGACGCATCCCAAAACTGCTGCTGGTGCGTTGATGCTTCTAATTGGCTTGTCGTTGCCGCCTTCTCTTTTCTTCTTCAAAACCTATGAATACAAAACAAACGCAAAACGAATGCCAAAATATGTTACGTGTATGTAGACCGGGCCGGCGGTTCGGTTCGGTTCCGAACCTGAACCAAACCGTCTGGTTCCGGTTCCACACTAAAATGGAACCGGAACCGGAACCGGAACCGGAACCGTTCGGTTCCGGTTCCGGTTCCATTCGGTTTTTTTTTTTTTTTTTTTTACTTTTTTGAAAATAAAACTCAAATTACAAATAATTATATTAAATTATTATTTTTGAAAATAATTACAAATAAAATTACATAATTACAAATAAAATTATGTAAATTACAAATTAAGTTAAATTACATTACATAATTACACTAAATTACAAATAAAAATCTTAATTAAAAAATTAAAAAAATATTTATTATATATATACAAACCGGTTCCAACCGGAACCGTACGGTTCCGGTTGGAACAGTTGGAACCGTTGGAACCGAACGGTTCCAACGGTTCCAACCGGTTCGGCTAGGGGAGGAACCCTAACCGAACCGGTTAGGTTCCGGTTCGGTTCCGGAACCGGAACCGGAACCGGTTGGAACCGGAACCGTCCGGTTCCAACCGGTTCGGTTCCGGTTCGGTTCCGGTTCGGTTCCGGTTCCGAACCGGAACCTTGGCCGGGTCTACGTGTATGCATGCATGCATAAATTTCCTTATCCTGTCGGGTTAGGTCTTCTGCCAAGTTTTCTCTTTCTCAGGCAAAATATTACTTCAATCTGTCCACGTTGATCGGCTCAGTGAACTCGTTACCTTCCAAGTCTGACAGTTTCACTGCCCCATTTCCCATTACTTTCTGCACTATGTAAGGTCCTTCCCAGTTAGGTCTGAACTTTCCTCTCGGATCTGTCGTCGACGGCCTTGACTGCTTAAGTACCAAATCACCATTTTTAATCTTAGTAGGGCACACCTTCTTGTTGAATGCCTGGGCCAACCTCTTCTGATATATCTGCATGTGATGCAAGGACTTTATTCTCTTCTCATCTAGCAGTGCTAACTGTTCAAACCTCTGTGTGGCCCACTCTTGCTCAGGTAACTCAGTTTCTGCTAATACCCTCATTGATTGTATCTCAACCTCCACTGGCAGTACTGCTTCCATCCCGTAGACCAAAGAGTAAGGTGCGGCTCCTGTCACTGTTCTTACTGACATTCTGTACCCCCATAAAGTATACGGTAGTTTGTCGGCCCAATCCCTGCAGTTCTCTGTCATCTTGGCCAAAATTGTCTTTATTGTCTTATTGGCTGCCTCAACTGCCCCATTTGCATGCGGCCTGTACGGTGATGACTTATGATGGCCTGTCCTGTATTTCTGCAGCATTGCCTTTGTTTCCCCTTGGAATTGTACTCTATTATCTGTAACCACATGGTGCTGCATACCATACCGACAAATGAGATTCCGAGATATAAACTTTGCCATCTGCTTCGCTGTAACATTGCGGAATGACTCGGCTTCCACCCACTTTGATAAATAATCTACTGTCACTACTATGAAGCGATGCCCATTCGACGCATTCGGTCGAATCTCTCCAATCATATCAATTCCCCATGCTGAGAAAGGCCACGGCTCTGACAACCCGTGCAACTCAGTGTGCGGCAAATGATTCAAATTACCGTGTGCTTGAAAATCATGACAGTGCTTTACCATCTTCACGCAGTCTGTCTCCATGGTTGACCAGTAAAAACCTTGTCTCACTATCTTACGGGACAGATTCAACCCGTTCATGTGCGGACCACATACACCGGCGTGTACTTCTTCCATTACCCGTTGAGCCTCTTCTTTTCTCAAACATTTCAACTGAATACCGTTTGCTTGCCTCTTGTACAATTCCCCTTTCAAAATCACATACTGGGAAGCTAATTTCTGAATGGCTAATCTGTCTTTTCTGCTTGCTCCCTCCGGGAGTTCCCTGTGTTCCAGATACCTTTGAATGTCGTGATACCAAGGTTTACCATCGTCGATTTCCACTTCCAGGACTCTTTCTATCTCATAAACAGGTATGCCCGCTATTGTCAGTATCAATGGTCTCATCACTAACTTTTCTGGATTCTCCCAAGTCGCTGCAAGTGTAGCTAATGCATCTGCCATCTGATTCTCTTCTCTCGGCAAGTGCTGAAACTTACAATCGGGGATAACCTGTGCCAACTTTCTGAGATGAAAAAGGTAAGGTTTCAACCGTTCTTCTTTCAATTCCCATTCTCCTCGCGTCTGCTGGACTACCAACATAGAATCTCTGAAGATTTCCACACTCTCAGCCTTCAAGGCTATCAACGCAGTCAAACCAAAAGCACATGCTTCATACTCGGCCATGTTGTTAGTTACTCTGAACGTCAACCTCTTGGACAAAGGCAAAGTCTCTCCGTCGGGGGTCACTATCACGATCCCAATTCCAGCTCCCTTGCAATTCACTGCTCCGTCAAAATACATTTTCCATCTCTGAACTGCTATTGCCTGGATCTCTTCATCTGGAAATTCAAACTTATGCTGATCCCCTTCAATAGGTTCCAATGCCAGAAACTCTGCTACGGCTCGCCCTTTGATCACTTTGGAAGTGAGGTACTCAATGTCAAACTCTGTCAGCAACACTAACCATCTGCCCAATTTTCCCACTAGCGAAGGCACTGAATGCAGATATTTCAAAGGATTCTCCTTTGCCACTACCTGGTGTTAGTGTTCCTAGAACATGTCAAAGATCTAATAAGCATGTAAAGGTGTTCATAAATTCAAAATAAGTTGCGGAATATACTTGCAATGAACGGATTTTCGCGTGCAAATTGGCAACCAATTTATTATCTTTGTTAAGGTCTCATCATCATACACCCTTAAACATGCATTCTAAATACATAATAAAGCGCGTATAAATAAATAAATTAATAATGGTATACGGATGGATATGTCACAAATTGTTCCTAGAACAAATCACTTCTTTTCCTCTCCCCGGCTAGAACTATTCTAACTTCTACCCAATTACATAATACAATAAAGAAACCTCATTTACATTGAGGGGAATAGGTGAGAAGAGAAATACAATGAGAAATGAGATAAAAGGTTGGACACGTAGGTCCAATTTAATAAATTCTAAACTTATTACAACAATTTCCAAAACTGCCCTTGCCCTTCTAATATCCATCCGATATACATTATTCATACAACACATTCATGTATTTATACAAATCATGTTATTCAATCAATCTAATCCAATTAATTAATCTTTGAATTAATGACCATATAATGTTCATACAACGATTTGATTTGCGTGAGTCAAACTCGTTTGAGAATAAATACTCAAAGTAAGTATTCTTGAATTATATTGAACTACAACTTTAAATCCAATTTATTTGTATTCAATACTAATTCCAATTTAATTCCAAATTAAATATTTACACTTATTTACAAGCCTCAAAGACTTGGATTCCAAATCCAATCTCAATGGGTCTCAAAGGCCCAATAACATCCAATGTCATTTTAATTAAAGTCCATTGGGCTTTTAATTAATTCTTAAGGCATGGGCTTTGGCCATAATGGGTCAAACCCAAAATGCCAAGGCCCAATAAGAATCACCTTATTGCCTACAAATTAATTTAGGCCCATTAGGCCCATTTAAATTCTTTAAAGGGCCAAGTGATGTATTTGGACTTTATGGAATTGATTTTGGGCCCAATTGGATCCAATCCAAAAGTCCAAAACCAAACTTGGTCAAACCAAGCCCATTAAGCCCGAATAAACACTTTTAGCCCAATTCTTAATTAAAGGCTTATTAACATAATTATAATATTCCAAATATCACAATTACTTTAATTAAAGTGTATTAGCCATGATTAATTAATTAAACTCAATATTTCCAAAATAACAATTAACTTAATTAATCATGCTTAATCCATCAATTTATGCTTAACACAAATTGAAGCCAAAACACATCATTTCATGCTCAACACAAATTGAATCATAAATTCATCATTTTATGCTCAACATGCTCTTTGATTTAACATAAACATTATTGACTTTGATTCTAATCTAATCAAACCAACAATCAACATTTAAACATGCATTTAAACACATCATTTCATGTTACAAAAATCAAAAAAACTGCAGTCCACTGCACATATAGATTCGGCCTCACTAAAAAAAAATAATTTTTGATTCATTTGATTTGTTTCAAATCTAATCATGCATAACTCTAAGTTATCATAATCTAAGCATGCTCAAATCATCAATTTGAAGAAATCATGCTCAAAACATAAAAGCCCCAAATTTTAGTCTCATGAACCCTAAAATTTTCATGCTTAAAATTGGCTCTGATACCATTGTTAGTGTTCCTAGAACATGCCAATGATCTAATAAGCATGTAAAGGTGTTCATAAATTCAAAATAAGTTGTGGAATATACTTACAATGAACAGATTTGAGCTTTAAAATTTTGAGAAGAGATCTCCAAGATCAAAGCTTTAAGTGATGATTCCAACTCTTGAAGTAGTTTCCCTATCACCTTAGTTGATTTCTCCAAGTGCTAGCTAATTTGATATTGCAACAAAATCAAAGAGAGGGAGGAGGAAATTCAAGCCCAAGTGGAGAGGATATTAGGGTTTTTCCATTTCCAAATGTGTTACAAGTGTGTAGAGTGAAGAGAGAGAGAAGGCTTTTTGGTTTTCTTAAAGGGTTTTACCCTTTTACCCAAAACCATGTAGTTGGGGTAATTTGGTTTCACCTAAACCAAGTGGTTGGAAAGAAAGTGGTTTTGGCATAAATGCCAACTACCCTCCCAACTACCACATTAAAGTGGGCCCCAAATTTGAATTCAAAATTCAAATATCTCTACGAACATTTGCCGCGGCTCTGTTCCGTTTAATCCAATTAAACGAACTTTCGTCGCTAAATAATTAAATCTAATTTAATTAAATAATGATTCCTCGCAAATATATTACGAACGTCGTCTACGAATTAATTCTAAATTAATTTGTTCGTTCGTATTAAAGTCCAACTTTAATTCATAATGAAATCCAATTCATATTAATATATCCGATATATTAATTTTAGCCCATACGAATAAATTAAATAGAAAAATCAAATTTAACTATTAAATTTATTTTACCGATTAATACCAAATTAATCGAGTTCTCTCTCTTCCGAACACATTTAATCCCAGATTAAATAATACCTCAATTAATCCCAGATTAATTTTCTCTCTTATTAATCCCAGATTAATTCTAATTTAAATCAACTGTCATCGGTGAATCTTTGGAAGCGACCCAAGAGATCCCTGGATATGTTGGCAGTAAATACGGTCATCGGATTATCCGAATACGTGCGTACCTCGTACCACGTGCTTACCGATTTACAAGACTGGTTGGCTTCTAGCAAAGCACCGTGCCTACCCAATTCTCCAGAAATATTCTTACTGGAATATATAATCTATGTTAGGCGTAGTATACGTAGTATTGCGTATTGCGATCCAGTATCGAATTGTCACGTGCTAGGCCTGGGGCTGGAATGTGTCTGCCCCGTACGAAGCACATGTCGGATGTCTAGTAACTAGTCTCTATGATCGGACATACATGACCTAGTCATAATATCCCGATGACTACAGTACTTAAGAGCACTAGTACCGTATCCTACGTGACATCATCTCCACTATGACTGGAGTGATACTTCCGTCTTGACATCACACCCAATACACTACGATTCTCGATATACCCAGCAGAGGCGTACACAGAACCTGTTAAAGCCCTGGACGACCAAAACTAAAGCATACCGATTGTCGCAAGTATTAGCGGTGCAAGTCTCAGGTTAAGACCAAATACACCTACCCTGATTTCAGACTTCCATAGACACATAGTCATACTACCAATGGAATTCCGAGGGGTCTATCCAGAGCGAAGCTGTTTTCCGTACCATCGGTAAAACACAACCTCCTATTACAATTGCATGAGTATCCTATACCAAAATATATGAGAACTATGCCGTTATGATCTCACATAACACACACAAGTGTAATACTAGTCTATTCTGCATTATCGATGTCCAGTCTCGATAATACTACGACTATGGATATTTAATGATTAATCCTTCGTGGATTGATATTGTCTCATATCATGTCAATCCATGAACTAATCATAAGGACCTCCTATCATTTATACATCTAGGTGATCTAATCACAAATGACAAGAGTGCAATCTCCTTGTCACATAGTTAATTTGTACAACAACACCATGATCTGTACAAATAGTGATGATATGGGTCATAATTGTCCAACACATGGATCTTGTAAGATTGGAAGTAATGCCGCAATTTTCTGGATGCCCATACTACTGCCAAACATATCTTCTCTACTTCTTGATAGCGGGCTTCATACAGAAGCATTTTCTTACTAAGATAGTAGATTGCATGCTCTACCCCGGTCTCATCTGCCTGTACCATCATTGCCCCCAGTGCTTCTGATTCTATAGCCAAATATTGTACCAAAGGCGTGCCTGGTCTTGAAGGTTTCAATACATGAGGCTTTACCAAGTATTCTCTGATCTTGTCGAAAGCTGACTTACACTGCTCATTCCATTTCATTGGCTGGTCCTTTCTCAACAGTCTGAAGATAGGCTCACATACTGACGTCAACTTGGCGATGAACCGACTGATATACTGAATCTTCCCAAGGAATGCTCTAACCTCTTTCTCTGTCTTTGGTGCCGGCATCTCAGTAATTGCCTTGATTTTCTCAGAATCTACTTTTATTCCTCCCATTCCCACTGTATGTCCCAGTAACACACATTTCTTGGGATTTAGCCGCAAGTTGTATTTGTCAACCCTTTGAAGGAACTTCTCCATTACTTTTATATGCCCGATTCTCGTCTCTGATTTCACCATCATGTCATCCACATACACTTCAATCTCTTTGTGCATCAGATCGTGGAACAATGTAGTGGCCATCCGCTGATAAGTAGCTCCTGCATTTTTCAGCCCAAACGGTATTACTTTGTAACAGTAAGTACCTCACTCGGTGACAAAGGCAGTCTTGTGCTTGTCTTCCTCAGCCATAAGAACGTGATTATACCCTGAAAACCCATCTGCAAATGAATACATGGCAGATAAAGCTGCACTATCAACTAATACATCAATATGAGGTAGAGGAAAATCATCTTTCGGACAAGCCTTGTTGAGATCTCTGTAATCCACACACATTCTGACTTTCCCGTCTTTCTTCGGCACTGGCACAACATTTTCCAACCACTCAGGATACTTTACCACTTCCAGGAACCCCACATCTATCTGTTTCTTGACCTCTTCTCTGACCTTCTCGGCCCACTCAGGTCTCATCCGTCGAAGTTTCTGTTTCACTGGCCTCATATTCGGATAAGTTGTTATTGTGTGCTGGGCAATTTCTGTCTACCCCATACATGTCCTCATAGGACCAAGCAAATACTTTGGCATATCTGACCAATACTTCTTCTAATTTCTCCCGCTCTTCAGCGGTAACTTCACTTGCAATCAGAATTTCCTTGGGGTTCTCAAGCGTGCCCAAGTTAAATGCATTTGTTCTGGTGGAGCTGATATCAAATATACTCAAGTCATGCAAGTTAGAGGAAAAAGACTCGGGCAAATAAGCAAAATGATTGTCTTTATTGCTAATAAATACGGGAGTACACGCAAACAAATCAAGAAGATAAATGTCTTCATCATTGGCAGACACTTCATCCTCCGCAACCAGGTTCTTCTCAGACTTCTTATCCTCTTCGAGAGTCAGACTCTCCAACTTCATCAATTCTTCTTCCCAATTCTCTTATTCCACAACTTCTTTGGTCAGCGGCTTCTTACCCATCATCTCTTGGAATATCTCAAATCCAGGCACCACCATCCTATTAACTTCTATTAGTTTGGGCTCACCTTGATACCCTGAAGCCTTCACAAAGCATTCCATCAATTTCAGCCCTTTCTTTTTAACCTTCGGCTTTTCCTCGTCAGATTTGTACCCCAAACCCCTCCGAGTAGTCTGTCCTCTAAAGTCTGGCAGTTTTGAACGCTCACCCGGCTCAAACTTCATTTTTCCCATGATCCTAGCTACCTTAGGATCCACCCATTCCTCAAAAGTTACCGACACTTGGAACCTCGTGAAAGGTTGTATTTCCAAAGCAGCCACAGCATTGTCTACCTCAGCTCGGATGGTGACAATCTCTCCCTCATATGGGAACTTAATCATCTGATGTAGAGTGGAGGGCACACCCCCAAGCTTATGAAACCAAGGCCTTCCCAACAACAAGGCAAAAGTGGCTGGGATATCCAGCACTGTGAACTCAACTTCATCCTCAATAGGACCAACCTTGACCGCTGCTACAAATGTACCCTCAACTCCTCGCTTACTGTCATCATAAGCCTTGATAGTCATACTAGAGGGATCCAGATGCTTGTCTTTATACCCAGCTTGGCCAAAATCTTCAACGGGCACACATTAATGGATGAGCCGTCATCCACCATCATACAAGAGGTCTTTTTACCCCTCACTTTAGCTCTGATAAACAAAAGTCTATTATGATTTCTCCCCTCAGTTGGGAGTTCTTCCTCAGAAAAAGTGATTGCCTGCAAAGCCTCTTTTTACACTGACCCAACAAACATTGCGGGGTTGGCATCCTCTGTCACCACTATCTTGCTTAAGGCCTCAACCATGGCCCGCATGTGCTCCTGAGATGCACACAAAAAATCCCAGGTACTCACTTGTGCTCGGGTTTTTCTCAATTGTTGCAGCATTATATCTCAATCGGCATTTTCTGTATTCTCAGCCACTTCTCTACCCTATGATAACACTCATTTACTCTTCTCAGTCATATCATTATAGAAACGCCCACTGCATGTTATCCCCCTTACTTCTTCTTCATCACTACTGGAGAAGTCTTCCCAGAAATTCTGCCTATTATGTCTCATCTTCACTGTTACTATCCCAAATTCCAAGGCAATAGGCTTGGTGGTCAAAGGATTTGAGGACAAGGCTTTTGGGTAGGCCAGAGTTTATCATATAGGTCGGTGGGGGGGACAGAGTGGTAATTGGTAGGGGATTTGGTGTGTGTGTGTTGGGGCGTTCTGTTTCAGGGTCGGGTATCTTTTTGGAGTCTATAAGGTCCTGGATTTCATGGTGGAGGCGGGCACAATTGTCAGTGTCATGGCCTTTCTGTTGGTGGAAGTGACAGTATTGGCTCAGGTTGAGATGTGGTGGTGGAGGGTTGGGAAGTGGTTTGGTCTCCAGGGGTTTCAGAAGTCCTTGTCTTTTTAATTTCTCCAGCACTTTAGACAATGGTCTCCCTAAGTTGGAGAATCTCTGATTCTGGATGGCAGCAATCTCTGCAGAAACAGGTTTGGTACCTGATGTTCCCCCAATAGGCCTCCTACTTAGGCCATAAAACTTTATGTTCTCTGCTTCTTCTTCTTCTATATCCATGACAGTTTCTCTCAACTGTCAAAAATCCGCAATCATGGAGGTCATCCTCATCAGCTTGCCATAAATCGAGGGCTTGGTGCCCTTGATGATCATTTTAATCTGGTCCTTCTTAGAGGGCCGAGTCTGCATTTTCAGAAGCTGGCTTCTCCAGCGGTCTACATACTCCTTGAAGCTTTCCTCTGGCTTCTGCTTAGTGTTCTCCAAATCACGGAGTGACAAATCAATTTCCAGATCTATAACATATTGCTTCAGAAAAGCATAAGCCAGTTCTCTCCAATCTTCCATAACCTTCTTCTCAAGGCTGTGATGTGATACCAAACTCGGCGCTCCCTCAAGTGACATCCTAAACATTTTCTGTACTTGGCGCTTGGATAAACCACTGAACTCATAACTGAAACATACAGATGGAGATGGACCCTCGGATCCCCATTCCCGTTGAACTTAACCATATCTGGCATCTTGAACTTAGCTGGTAACTGTTCTTCGAAGGTCATTGCCTCATAATCTAACAACTCTTCATGTTTAGCCCTCATTTTGCGGGTAACTATTTCAACCAGATCCCGAAGCTTCTGAAATTCTGCCTGAGACCCAATCACTATGCATGTTGCATACTCTGCCATGTCGTCATCAAAAGCGGGGATATCATCCCCCAACCCACTCGGAGGCTCATCACGCCTCACATTCTCAGAATTTCCCCCAGCACGGGGTACAGCCATACCAGCCACAGCAGTAGTCAAGGCTTGCAACTGTTCAGTAATTTTGGCGAAACCATTTTCTAACTGATCTATCCAGGATACCTCATTATCGGATGTACTCATATCTATTACCAGTCTTTTAGTGAGTCATCCCTCTTTCCTAACCTAACAGGAATCTATGATGTCTTTTATAGACATAGTGGGTGTTAACAGGATATATGTATGCATGAGATGAATGAGATGCAGGCAATACAAGGAATATATTAATTCATTAAAATTTTCACACAAATCGGCCCATCATCATTATAGAAGCTTTTGGGCTAACTGTCATAGGAGTGAACTCGTCCTAGTTTAAATGGCCCAACAAGTTCACATCTTATGGCAAGAAGTCCAACCATATCCAAATGATAATGTTCCTAAACACAAACATATAATGGCCCATTGGCGTTTTAGAAGCTTTTGGCCCAAACATCATAAGGTACGTTCTTGTCCCAGTTTAAATGGCCCAACAAGCCCATACCTCATGAGAAAAAGTCCGAATGGATCCAAACAACAATGTTCCCAAACACAAGCATACAGAAATAATTTCTACAGAGTGGCCCATCAATATTTCAGAAGCTTTTGGCCCAATTGTCATAGGATACGAACTCGTCCCAGTTTAAATGGCCTAACAAGTTCGCATTTCTGATAAGAAGTCCAACTGCATCCAAATGAGGATGGTCCACAAGCACAAGGAAATAGTTGCTATAGGCCATACAACTCCGGTCTATGTGTGGATTTGTAGAAGTGTAGACAAAGACTCTCGCTGGAGAAGGATTACCCACAACTAGGTCTCCCCACTCAAGGGTTCGAGCGACCAAGTGAGCGCGCACCTTTTTTATACCTTACGGTACGTGCCAACGAGTTATGGTGTGTGACTGACTGTCAAATGGATTTCCCATTGTAGATTCCCCAGAGAGAGGGTGGAGCGAACTCTATTAAATACCCAAGTCTCTTAGGCTCTTATCGCTTTGGTGACAGGAATAAACAACAAGTCCTCCAAATTAGTCTGTCACAACGAGCTACGGGTAATGATTATCTAGGTGCCTTCACAGCTTTTCCTTGTAGAAAGGTAGTGAATGAAGGAAGACACCAAACCATTACCTAGCCTTAAAAGTGCCTTTGATTAAACCCCTTTCAACCCACTATAGGAACGGTTAACTTAAAGCACAAATCATAATATTACAAGACATTATTTCGGGGCCGATTCTCTATCCCCAGTGGAGTCGCCAGACTGTGGGACATAGAAACTGGGCGACGCATGCTGTTCCGGGCTCGTGGCCCGGTTGGGAGTATGGAGTAGCCCGCGGGGGACTAAACCGGAGAATAATGGAGTCGCCACCCAGTGTGAACCGGGACAAAGATTTAAGGCCGCACTCACCCCTCGCAAGGGAAGACCTCAAACCATTGGGTTCGAAATGGTCCCTTACTTATGCCACTTGTAATAAAATGATTTGTGCAATAATTCAACAAAGCCTAAGCATATTTATTTCCAATGATAATTTACTCCTAAGTTCACATGAATAAGTACAAGGCTCATATCTAAGTTTGCATATTACCTATGTCCGAATTTGCATACAACCTATTTACATTTAATCTATGTCCCAATTTGCATACATAATGATAAATACGACTAGCATACAATGTCATAAGCACATTACATTCGATCATATAATGCGGAAAACAAAGAACAACCTAAACATAATGCAAATTCCAAACGCAAAATAAATGACGAATCATGCTTGAAAATGAACAACTAAATAGGCTAAATCATGCTTAAGAAGACCAAGTAACATACTAACGGCCTAATCAGCTTGAATATTATCTCATGAACACATCAAATAGACAAATACAGAGATACAAATGGTATGATCGGCTACATGATACAATAGAAATCACCTAAGAAACAATTATGCATGACATGTGATGAAAAGGACTCAGTTCAGTGTATGCGCGTTCGTGTAGCGTTTGAAAACGCGTTCGAACGATAAACAGAAGGTTCGCGTTCGCATAGCGTTTGATAACGCGTTCGAACGGGACATGACCTGATGAAACAAAATGCATTCGCGTTCGAGTAGCATTCGTAAACGCGTTCGAACGGTAAACATGAGGTTCGCATTTGTATAGCGTTTAAGAACGTGTTCGAACGGGACCAGACCTGATGCATGATAAGACAAAGGAAATACGTGTGCGTTCGAGTAGCGTTAGTAAACGCGTTCGAATGGAAAACATCGTATAGCGTTCTTAAATGCGTTAGAACGAACTGAGACAGAAAACAGGTGTTCGTGCGGCGTTCTGAAACGCGTTCGAACGGGGTTACAGCAGTGACCTCAAAAAATAGTAAACAACATGACACATACGTGAACTGGTGAATAGATGACACCTAATAACGAGCTACAAGGCGCGGCAAAGCATCGTGGTAAAGGATTTTAACCCCTCGACATAGAGGACCTTTAATCCAACTTACTAAGCCCATGCGCCAATAATATAATGCACATAAAAATAAAGACGATGATATCGGACTTTGTATACCCGATTGAACACATCTTACATTCAAACGAATATATATCATCCGGCGCGGCGAAGAATCGTGGTAAAGGATTTTAACCCCTCGAAACGGAGGACCTTTAATCCCACTTACTAAGCCCATACGCTAATATCATAATGCATATAAAAATAAAGACAACGATATCGGACTTTGTATACCCGATTGAACACATCTTACATTCAACCGAATATACGTCATCCGGCGCGGCAAAGCATCGTGTTAAAGGATTTTAACCCCTCGAAACGGAGGACCTTTAATCCAACTTACTAAGCCCATACACTTTATCTCATCATTACACAAACAAATAACATGCAGAATTTAAATAACGGATAATAAACAAATCAAACAACATAAAAAAATAATATGCGCCATTTGCTCAAGTGGTACGTGGAGTTGTATCCCAAGTACAGACCGCACTACCGTCCATTCGGATTCGGCTACGGAATTTATGTCTGGGTTTCCATCCTATATACCACGAGAGGCGACACACATTTTTCATTTTATTCAAAGCCACAACATACATCCATGAACGACTCTCATACGAAATAAATAACTAAAAACAATTAAAAGATGAATAAGAAAATAAATACGAAGAGTACCCTCAGGTCTAACCTTTTTATGTCGACTCTCAAAAGTATCGTACACGCTCGTCGGAAGGGTGGATGCTCCGCAACTCCTTGGTTCACTGGTTCAATGTTTTCTCTCGCTATTTTGCTGCTCAAGCTACCGTTTTCGCTCCGTTTCGCTGATGTTTTGCTGCTGTATTTTGGTCACTGTTTTTGGTGTTTTAGGCTACTATTTTGGATGTTTTTTGAAGGTTTAAGGTGTAGTTTTAAGGTGTTTAGGCTACTATATGGGGGTGTGATTTTCGGTTAATGAAAGGGTTATTCCAAGGGTGATTTTCGGTTAATGTAAGGGTTGTTTAGGGTGATCAGTTTCGGTGATGTAGAGGGAGGAGGGGAAGAGAAACTTCTTGCTTCTTGTTATTGTCTTAGGCGTGAATTGAGAGCTCTTTTTTTCTGTATATACGTGAAAAGTGAGGAGGGTTCAAGGGTTGGAATAGCTTTGTTTTTATAGGCAAAGGGGATGGGTGAATCCTTGCTTGACAAGGAAGGGATTTGTGCATTAAAGGGGGATATGATTTGGTGTTAAACAAGGAAAACCAAAGATTGATTGGGGGACAAAATTGTGCTCAATTAGGAAGTTCATATATTTAATTGTTTTGATTAGGCATGCAATTTGTTTAGTTAGGAATATAATAATCTTGATTGATTTTAATTAGGCATGATTTTATTTGATATTTATTTTAATTTGGTATGTGATTTTTAGATTTTATTTAATTTCACCATGTGTTAAATATGCATTTAATTAATTGGGATGTGTTTTATGGGCTTGGGTGGGCTAATTGGGCTTGGGTGTGAGGCTAGCAGCAAAACCAGAAATACCGACACCGTTCGAACGCCCATTCGAACGCTACACGAACGCCCGCAATCTGCTTGACGTTCGAACGTGGTAACGAATGCAGCACGAACGAAAACAGTGAACTCGTGAAATGAATCTGATGACATACATATTCTGAATTTCCCCTTCCGACGTCCGTTTCCCGCGACTTCCGTGACTTAAAAGGTAGTGTCTCCAAATGAGACTCATCATAGGGACTTATATGCAAAAATGCAGCGCCTACAGGCTAGTAAAAACTTAAATAAAATAAAAGACATAAAGTAAATGCTGAAAAGTAAATTGCTGAAAAGTAAATGACAGAAAGTAAATGCTGAAATTAAATACTGAAAATTAAATGCTGAAAAGTAAATGCTGAAAGTAATTACTGAAAAGTAAATGCTGAAAGTAAATTGCTGAAAAGTAAATTGCTGAAAAATAAATGCTGAAAGTAAATTGCTGAAAAGTAAATAAAGTAAAAGTACAATAAAAGAAAATGCTGAGGTAAAAGGATCCACTTTTATTACTTCTATTTTAGATATCTCCCTTAATATAATATATTAACTTTGCATGATAATTACCAACCAGCCATCTAGACGGTATCCAGATTAACTCAAATTAATAATTAATTACCAACCGACCAATCAGGCGGTATCCAGTTTAGTCAGGTTAAAACCAATTTAAATAATTACCAACCGACCAATATGGTGGTATCCTCGTTAAGTCAGGTTTTAACTAGTTTATATATTATAATTCAGGGAGATTAATCTAAATATTAGTAATAAAAGTTTTACCTTTTACCCCAGCAAATGGGAGTTACCTCCTCATTACTGAAAAGTAAAAACTGAAAATTAAAGAAAGAAAAGTATTGTGCGTAAAAGTAAATTGCGGAAAGTAAAAACTGAAAAGTAAAGAAAAGAAAGTGCGAAAGCGAAAATTAATTACTGAAAGCTGTAAATAAACAAACAAGATACAATCTTCTTAGTATTCTTAAGGAATTCCTTAGAAGAAAGTATGAATTTACAAATGAAATGGCTGGGTATTTATAGGCAAAATTTTGCCTCCATCAAATCATCCACTAAATCCATTATTAATTGCTCCACCAAATCCATTATTAATTACTCCACTAATTGCTTATCATGTTTGGTGGTGATTTGATAATTTTTATTATTTATTTATTAATTTATTTTTTTGCTTTGAAAATGACTTTAATAATTACACACAACACACTTCTGAATGGTTCA
This sequence comes from Zanthoxylum bungeanum, assembly GCA_019454045.1. Classification (NCBI taxonomy): domain Eukaryota; kingdom Viridiplantae; phylum Streptophyta; class Magnoliopsida; order Sapindales; family Rutaceae; genus Zanthoxylum; species Zanthoxylum bungeanum. Next base: position 174,544 of record SKCR01032185.1, read on the forward strand.
TCAATTTCGGGCATGAAATCTTCAGAATTCGAAATTATTTTGTCTTTCAGAGTTGTATATATTTGAGTCTTCTTTAATCTGGAACTTGAATCAGCTCAATCCGATATCGGAGTAAATAGTTATGCCCAAAATATGACAGATGCGCAAAACTGGAATTTCCAAAACTGCACTTCGTCCTAAATGATTTCATTGTGTCCCAATATTATTTTATCTGCAAAATAAACTAAAAAACATCAAAACTTTCATCAAACCCGAGAAACTAAATAAAATATTAAGTAAAAGGGGTGGTTAATATTGATATATTTTCGCTCATCAATTCTAATTGCTTGTTTCTATACTTGGGAGTAAAAATGAAGATAAGAGAGATAAAATAAAATAAAATAAAATAAAATAAATGAGAGTGTGATCACAAGATTTACTAAGTGTCGCATTGGATGTTTGCATGCTTATCCGCGCATTTAGCTAATTTTTCATTTTTCTTATTCCAAACACTATAGTCTTAAGTCGCTTTGATTGAGTCTTCATGATTATTATTCTTATTCGTGTTATTTCATCACCCTATATGCACTATTGTTCATGAAAATCAATGCTGACTTGAGTATTACACTTTGATTGTACATTCTTAGAATCAATCTTGATTTGCAATTCAATTTGAGGAAGGACTCAAGAGTGGTAAAAGACAGTAAGTGAGAGCACAATATTATGTAAAAGCCAATAGAGTGAAAACAGTAGTCGAGTGATATCAATCAAGACCATTGATGAAAAGCTTAAGGCTTCAGATAGAAAATTTATAGATATGATGGAGAATATGAATACAGCCTTGGAAAAATTATCTATAAGTGTTGAAAGTATTCAAATGGATCGGAATGTTGTGCCACCACCTCAGAATGTACCACCACAATATATGCCACCTCGACATGTACTACCAGATGAAGAATAGGTTGAAAATGAGTTTAATGATTTTGATGATTTAGATAGTGTGGATGAGAGGTTTGGGCCAAGGCATGATAGGAGGCAAGAGAGAAAGCACGATAAGAGGGATAGACGGTTTTATAGGAGAGATGACAGGAGATGAGCATATGATGACATGTGAGATGATTATGATCGGAGGGGTTATGGTAGACGAGGAGATATAGATGGTGATCTAGGTAATATCAAGATCAAGATACCAACCTTCCATGGCAAGAATGATCCAGAGGCTTACTTAGAGTATGAAAGGAAAAACGAGCTAATTTTTAACTGTTATCACTATTCAGAAAAGAAGAAAATCAATCTAGCAGCTATTGATTTTACTTATTATGTTATGATTTGGTGGGATCGGATTGTCAGTAATCGGAGGAGGAACTATGAGAGGCCAGTTGAAAATGAGAATATTGTGCCACCACCTCAGAATGTGCCACCATTTCAGAATGTACCACCACGATGTGTGCCACCTCAACATGTACCATCAGATGAAGAAGAGGTTGAAAATGAGTTTGATGATTTGGATAGTGTGGAGGAGAGATTTGGACCAAGGCATATTATGAGGCAATAGATGAGGCACGATAAGAGGGATAGACGGTTTGACAGGAGAGATGACAAGAGATGAGCATATGATGACATGCAAGATGATTATGATCGGAGGGGTTATGGCAAACGAGGAGATATATATGGTGATCTAGGTAACATCAAGAGCTAACCTTCCAGAGCAAGAATGATCCAGAGACTTACTTAGAGTGGGAAAGGAAAATTGAGCTGATTTTCAACTATTATCACTATTCAGAAGAGAAGAAAATCAATCTAGCAGCTATTGAGTTTACTAATTATGCTATGATTTGGTGGGATCAGATTCTCAATAACTGGAGAAAGAACTATAATAGGCCAGTTTAGACATGGGCAAAACTTAGGGGGTCTCATGAGGAAGAGATTTATAAGCCATTACTATAGGGATTTGTATCAGAAACTACAACATTTGTATCAAGGGTCCAATAGTATTGAAGATTACCATAGAGAGATGAAGATTTCCATGATCAGGGTGAATGTAGAGGAAGATGAAAAAGCTAATATGGTACGATTTATAGAAGGCTTGAATAGAGAGATTGCCAACATAGTGGAGTTACAACATTATATTGATTTGGAGGATATGATTCACATGGCTATCAAGGTAGAGAGGTAACTCAAGAAGAAGTTCACATCTAGATTGGGTACCCAAGCTAGTTCTACATAGAAATGGGAAATGAGATCCAAATGAGAAATAAGATGGAAGCTTTAATAAGCCTAGAGGCGGGACTAGTGAAGGCTTTAATAAGCCTAGGGCCTAACCTAGTACCAAAGGTAAGGAGGCTGTTGAACCAATCAAGGCTGAACCAAAACCAGAAGGTACATATACCCGAACTAAGGATGTCAAATGCTTCAAGTGTTTGGGCATGGGACACTATACTTCATAATGTCCCAATAAGTGCACCTTAGTGATTGATAAGAAGAGCGGGGAGGGGTACTCTATGGATAGTGAGGCTGAAGATGAGATACCGGAGTTAGAAGATACTAATGAGCAGAATGGAGTTGTATACTCGTTGGATAATTTATCTTTGGTGGTCAAACGTGCTTTGAGTGCAAAAGTCGGAGAGGATAAGAGTGA